>PVKA01042171.1:0-17585 GCA_004027165.1 Ctenomys sociabilis
AAAAAAGATAATAGACCACAAAAAAATAATAGAATTTAATTTTTTTTTTTTTTTTTTTTTTGAGATAGGGTCTTTGTAGTTTAGGCTGGCCTTGAACTGGAAATGATTTCCTGCCTTAGCCTCCCAAGTGCTGGGATTACAAACTTTGCCATCATGCATGGCCAGAGTTTAATCTTTTTATTCATTTGTTTTCATTTTGCCCTTGAACTCAGTATGTCCCTCACACTGATCTTGAACTCCCAGCAATCATGTGTATCTGTCTTCTGAATGCTAGGATTTTAGACATGTGCTGCCACAGCTAGCTTTGATGGGGGAGAAACATCAGTTTGAATGAATGAGTAAAGGTGTTTACTACCAAAGTTTTATCATTGTGGTCTTACGTTATTTAATATTTTCTCTGGCATAGGCCTGTTTTTGAAGATTATGTTAAAAGAAAACCTACTAACCAAGTGTTGTGGTGCATACTTCTAATTCCAGCACTTGGGAGACTGAGGCAAGAGGATTGTCAGGAGTTCCAGGCCAGCCATAGACTACAGTGTGAGACCCTGTCTCAAAAAGAAAAGAAAAAAAATGCTGCTAATGTCATTGAGTTCAGTCGTTAAAGCTTAAGCATTTCAGGGCTGGGGAGATGGCTCAATGGAATAAGTGCTTTCCTGGCAAGGGCAAGGGCAAGGGCCTGAGTTCAATCCCCAGTTCCACAAACAAAGAAAAAAAAATTAAATAAAAAATAAAAGCTTAAGCATTTCAGTACCAAATTTCAGAATAGTTGTGATTTTATAACAGGTAAATTTTTGGGCTGGCCACATGGCTCAACAGACTAAAGTGCTTGTGTAGGCAGAGCACAGCACATGCTGGCCCTGCCCTGCCCATTCCTCAGGGCTCTGAGATGGCAATTGATGTTTTTGTTTTTTTTTCGGAACCAGGGATTAAACTCAGGCCCTTGCACTTGGCCAAGCAAGCGCTTATTCTACTGAGCCAAAATTTTAATTTTCTTTTTGTTTGGAACTGGGGATTGTACTCAGACCCTCAGCACTTGCCAGGGAAGCACTTAATTCCATTGAGCCATCTTCCCAGCTGAGATGGCAGTAGGGACTAGGATGCCAGTGCTTGAGAGGCTGAAAATAGGAGGATCACTAGGGGTCCAATCTAGTGAGACCCCGTACTAAACACATTGTATGTGTGTATGTGTGTGTTTATGTGTATGTATCAGGTAAATTTTTACTTTTAAATTATATAAGCCTTAAAATTATTCTCTCCCCAGGGCCCATCCTTAAGGAGGATGCTTAATGCACATGTGGATATTTTCTATATGCTGTAATATCTTAATGTAAAAATGATATTATTTACTTTATTACAAAATAGTTTCAGAGGAGCCAGGGAGATGGCTCAGTGGAATAAGTGCCTCCCTGGCAAAGGCCTGAGTTTAATCCCTGGTTCCGCAAAAAAAAAAAAAAAAAAAAGCAAAACAAGAAAATTGTTTCAGAGCTAATTTACTAGCAGAGTAAATGTCAGAAAAAGTTCTCTGATTTGATTTCTTCAGGACTTGTGTGTGCAGGTGAAGCTTGGCAAAGTGTTACCCTGGAGACACTGCGGCTGTACTCAATGCTGTTTCCCTCTTTTCCCTCCTTTTACTCAGGAGAAGTCAGTCTCCAGAGAAAAGAATAAAATAGTAAACATGTTTTATGTTTCACCTGCGCTCTACTCTCCTATCCTGACTTTCCAGAGACATATGCACCATAAAGGAGACCTACTCCTTTAGTAGTATGCCTGAATCTTTCTATCATTGGTGAATTTTGTGGTATTTTGGGGTCTGTTGTTATCTCAGTTGTGTTATTGCTCATTCACCTAGAGTTTTCTATTTCTTGCCTGTAATGACTGCAAAAAATGTAACTACCTTGATTGGAGTTGGTAGCAGTGGGATTTTTTTTTATTTTGGTCTCCCAGTACCAGGAATCAAACTTTGGGACCTTGTACCTGCTAGCCAGGCGCTTAACCAACTGAGCCATCTCCCTAGCCCTTGTCAGCGGAATTTTATTCTTAGTAACTTGCCACTAATAGGTGAAGTGTGAGAGCCTTGCAACACTGAGATTAGTTTGGCCTTCTGTACTTTCGAATAAAATGTAGGAGGAATAAAGGTGATCTCAATTTCTGGCTAAAAGAATGATTTAAAATATGACATAATGCTTAAATCTTTTTCCTGGACTGTATGTAGCATTTGTGTGAATTGTTCTTATATAAAGGAAATAAAAAATTAGAAAGTCTGTTAGCTTGTGTAACAAATACAATGTCCACATTGTGCAAACTGGAGAACAAATCAGACATAGTCACTGAGTGATTAATCTTTTGAGAGTAGTCTAGGCTGGGTTCAACCTTGTGATCCTTCTGCTTGCCTCAGCTGCCCAAGTGCTGGGATTACAGGTGTGGGCCACTTCATCCAGTTCATTTTGTAGCCTCCTGGGTTTGATGTTCTGAAATGTTCAACTTACTGAATCTTCTTGTGTTACCCAGCAGTCAAGTGTAGTGTCTTGTAATTTGGAAAATGTGCTGTCTTTTGTCAGTAGGCCAGGACTATAGGGTTAGTCTTTGGGGAGTTTTCCGAGTTTTGGTTTTTTTTTTTTTTTTTTGGTACTGAGAATTGACTTCGTGGTTACCAAGCAGGTGCTATGCCACTTCACATTATCCCCAGGAGTGTTCCTGTTCTTGAAAGTTATGTTAAAACATGCACAAACGTAGAAAGAAAATAAATCTCTTATTTATGAGATAATGCAGGTTCAACCTCCCTAATCTGAAAATCCACAATGCTCTAATACTTGAAACATTTGCCTTTTCCTACTATCAGCTTGTGTTCTATAAACCTCACATAGCTCCATATAGTTGCCCCAACCCTCCAGTCCACCCTGTCTGTCAGAAAGGTTTTAACTCTGTAGCCTTCTACTTGTTTGTAGGTGGATTTTTTTTTTTTGTGTTCCTACCTTGTCCTTTTTGTGGTGCTTGAAATCTAACCAAGGCCTACACTTGCTAGGCAAGTGTATTCCCATCTCTTAAAATGAAAGTTCTTTAAAAATTATTATTTATTTGATACAGGGTCTCACTGTGCAGTTCATACTTACAGTGAGCCACCTGTCAGCCTCCCTAGCACTGGGATTACAGGTGTACGCTAGCTACTATGCCTGCTTTTAGTGTCCAGTGCACCTGGGGTTCAGGGCCCCGCATGGTATGCAGTACCAGGGGTTGAACTTTTGGGTCCTTGCACTTGGCAGGCACATTCTTAGACTGCCGAGCTATCTTCCCCAGCCCAAAGATGAAAATGCTTCAGTTTCCCCTCATTTATTAATTACTAATGCTTAGACATTTATACTTTTATATAGATGTTAGTTATGCTTTTCAAAAATTCAACTTACCTTTTCTATATTTTTTGGAGGGAGGTTACTGGGATTGAACTCAGGAACTTACACTTGCCAGGCAGGCACTTATGCCATTGAGTTATCTCTCCAGCCCTCAGTATATCTTTAGAGACTTCTAAAATGTTTATACTCCAACTCTACCACCCCCCCTATACTGGGTATAGCAGCCAAGGCTTTCATACTCAGGCTTTCATACTTTTATCTTAAGCCTTTATTTTTGATATGAGAACTCCCTGAGAGTTGCTTAGGCTGAAACTAGGGAACCTCCTACCACTTCCAGAGTGTTGGGATCACCCGTGTTACCACCATGCTAAACTAATGTTCTTACCTTTGCTGAGATTTTTTTTTATTTCTTGTTAGATGTTTTTCTTGAGAATTTCTATGGATTATTGATTTTAGCCAGTGTTTTTTGAGCCTTAATTTTTACTTAGAGGGTGGAATTTGTTGATCCAATTTTTGTCTCTAGATAGATCCTGTTTGGATCCTTTATTTTATGTATTTGGTACAGGATTTCACTGTGCAGCCTGGACTCATAATGATCTTCGTGTTTTCAGCCTCTGTCCCTGGAATTACAGGTGTGCATCACCATACCTGGACTTGGTTATGGGCTCAGTGCACCCTGGGGGTGGGGCTTGTAGGGCATACAGAACTGGGGATCAAATCCTGGTCTCTCTGCTTGCCAGAGCTGGTGCTTAGTCCACTGAGCTATCTCACTGGCCCCCTATTTGGATCCTGTAAGTGAAACAGAATAATATTGTCCCTTTGTAATGCTTCTGAGTTAACATTTGGATTTTCTCTAAGGAGATCTTGGAATAAGAATTGATAATGATAGCTGGACACAGTGCTATACTTCTGCAGTCCTGATTCTAGGGAGACTGAAGCAAAAAGATCACTTGATCCCAGCAGCTGTTGGACTAGCCTGGGCAACATAATGGGACCTTTGTCTTATTTATTTATTTGTTTGTTTGTTTATTTATTCTTTCATTCATTTTTTTAATTTTTTTTTATTTTTGTGGAACCGGGGATTGAACTCAGGCCCTTGTACTTGTCAGGGACGTGCCTACTCTACTGAGCCATCTCCCTGGACCCTATTCATTATTTTTTAAAGAAGTTTTAAACTTTTGTTACTATTTCAGCAAAGTTACTGCAACAGGTTTAGGAAGTGGATAGTAAGTACTGTTACAGACTATAAAGTTATAAAGGAATTTCTGCAGTTAAAATATAAAATACCCTATATACACTTGTGTGATTTACTGGAAAAACTACCATATTCAGAAAAAAAAATTGAAAAATTAAATCTAGTGCTAACATCTTCAATATCTCTGGAAGTAAAACTTAACTGCTACATAACTTCTAACATATATATATATATTTTTTTTTTTTTTTTAATTTTTTTTTGTGGTATGGGGGATTGAACTCAGGACCCTGTGCTTGCCAGACAAGCACTTAATTCTACTGAGCTATGTCCCTGTCCCCTAATATATTTCCTTTCTTTTCTTTTCTTTTTTCTTTCTTTTCTTTTTTTTTTTTTGGCAGAACCTGGGATCAAAACTCAGGTCCTTGTGCTTGCCAGGGAAGCACTTATTCCACTGAGCCATCTCCCCAGTCCCAATATTTATTAACTTTCTCTCAAATACAGTGCTCTTTTCTTTTTTGTCTTTTTGAGACAGGGTCTCACTATGCAGTTCAGGCTGGCCTTAAGCTCACTTTGTAGCTCAGGCTGGTCTTGAACTCACAACAATCCTCCCTCAACCTCCCAAGTGCTGGCTGAGAGCCACCATGTCCGGCTCTCAAATACAGTGCTCTTAATCCCCCAAAAGAATGAAGGACATCAGAAACCTAGTATTAAGAATATAAAGACAGAGAGCTAGGGAGATAGCTCAGTAGAATAAGTGCTTCCCTGGCCAGCACAATGGCCTGAGTTCAATCTCTGGTTGGGGGGGGGGGGGGGAGAGAGTGTGTGTGTGTGTGTGTGTGTGTGTGTGTATATACAGAAAGAGTTAAAAATAGACCTAGACTTTAAGGTTTAACTTGTAAGTCACTTAACGTTAACCAATCATAAGATTTATTTGCACTGAATACTGTATGAGAAGTCTCTAAATCGTGTTTGCCAATAGGGTTAAAAAATAGCAGTGTACAGTAAATCAGATTTTCCCCTCACAAGTTACAGTTAAAGCAAATCTAGTTACAGTATTTATACTTGTTACACACTCGGGGACACAGCAGAAGTTTATATGTTTTATGGTTTAGCATCCACTTTATTGTACTTATTTGTGTAATGAACAAGCAACATAGACTGCATCTTCCCAACATTCAAGGTAATGCAGTAATATAAAAGTCCCCAAAGAAATGTACTGGAGGGGCTGGGGAGATAGCTCAGTAGAATAAGTGCTTGCCTGGCAAGTGCAAGGACCTAAGTTCAATTCCCAGTTCTACAAAAAGAACTGGAAATTATATTAAATACTGCTTAAATTAGGAATAGTAGCAATAATGAGTTGAATCATATTGTACTTTCTTTTCAGTGAGCTTCACTTTGAGAAACTCAGGACCAGAATTCAATCTTAGGATTTGAATTGTAGTAAAATCACAGACATGTGTAACCTTACTTGGAACAAAGCCTTTTATTAGCATGGGTTAATTAGACCAAACACTGACTCAGACAGGACTTTTTTTTTTTTTTTTAATTTTGCTTTGGATACAGGGTCTCTATGTAGTTTGAACTTGGAGTGATCCTCCTGTAAAACAGGACTTAATGATGAAAAGGCACCTGGGAAACTGGCCCAGGAATAAAGTGGTGTTGGTTTTAGCAAAGACATAAGATCGTGACCAATTGCTATTTTAATAATAGCTCTGATATTTAAAAAGTGAAATGCCTCATTGTGTTTTCTCAGAAACTAATCATAAGATTACAGACTCCCACAAAATTTGGAGAGACAAAGTGGATGCTGAGCAACTAGAGGTTACCCCAGGTATGGAATTTTAGAAAGTTAGTCTTTACAGTAAATGGTACCATACTCTGGCTGCAGGTACAAAGAAATGATGATGCTCTGGAGAAGAGGTACAGACCCTCTGTGATCAGGCAGCGGATAGGCGAGGGTCCCAGCAGGAGATGGGATCTTTAAATTGATGGGTTTATCTGCCACTGCTCATGTCTCCATCTTCATAAATGGTATTCAGTAACTCGAAGTCCTCTCTCAGTGGAATCTGTTAGGAGGCCTTGGGGAACATTATCTTCTTATCCTGTTCTTGAATATACTTGGAGACTTTCTTCAGAACCTTCTCATAATGGATTTCTGCGCCTGAGAAAATAGTATATGCGGTTAAGAAAAGTAAAACAGCCTTTAAGGTGGAATCGGTCCCCTGAGCTTCTCTGCTTCCCTTCACATTGCTGCTTGTCAGTCTGGCTCTTCAGTTCCATGAGGAATTTGGTCTGTAACTGGCAGCGTGTGATTGCACTAAGTCTCCCTGAATGAACATCTTCCTGGATACTTGTGCCTGCTGCAGCCTCATGGTGAGGATGGGACTGTCTGTGCTGGCCCCTTTGCCCTCCAGGTGCTATTGTGTCTCTTGCTGTCACTCCCCATCCCTTATTTTAAAGAAATAAAAACTTAATAGAAAATAATAGATAGGCATAGTAGTGCATACCTATAAAGCTTGAGGCCAGCCTGGGCTACAAAGTGAGCTCAAACCCAGCCTGACAAAATGACAACAACAACAAAAAACAGCCTGAACTACATAGAGACCCTATCCAAAAAGATGAAAATAGACAACAAGATAAAGCTGTGTGTTTCACTGCTTCAGAGAATCAGCCAGTGCTTTTGGTCATTAGAATACATAATACTTTATGTGAAATAGATTATAATGTGGATAATGACATAAGGAACACCATGAGAAATGCTATGAGTATACTTTTCAAGGTAGATCAGGTTTCTTGAGAAAATGTAATGTTCTGTGAGAGGGTAATTTCATTATCCTCTGGCGTAGCTTACTGGTAGAGTGTTTGCCTACTGTGCATGAGGCCCTGGGTTGCAGGACTAGCCAGAATGGGGAAAAGAAAATTCAGTTAAAACTTTTCTAAAAATATCTTGTTAAATATGATTGTGGTATTAATGGACTGAAAGAAAAGTTACCAAGGTTGGAATTCCTCTGTCCCTGTTGAATGAATTTGTTTGGCATTGCTTTTGGGAGCTCAACCTCTGCTAAATGTAAGCTTAGTGGGCTGCCTTCTGGGTAAACATTGGACAAACTAGTAAATACATTTGCAGACAGACACCTATATGCCCGCAAAATACTGATATAGTCTAATGGTGCTAAAATCCAGAGAGAAGTTAGAATGATTAAGAGTTGGAGTCTTCTATATCTTTGAAAACATTTTTACTTGAAAGAAGAACCCTAGTTTGGCCTTTGCTGTCAGAATATTTTCTTAGAGTTGAAAAATCAGGTGCATTTTTTTGACCAGGCATAAAAGACATGTAATTACGTATCTTAAGACCTTAGGTTTATTTTAAGCAAAATATGCCTGTTCTTTATTTACTTTGTATTTCAGGGAAGGGTCTACAGTGTGTTCAGGGTCTCAGTACTAGATTGGATTTGTAGTAATCTGCCTAAGTAAGCCTCCCAAGAGCTGGGATTACAGGCACTCACTGGAATGTGCTGCCACGCCCAGTCTCAATTGCCTTCTCAGTGGGGCTGGGGGTGGGGGGTGGGAGGAGGCAGGCCTGGGTATTGAACCTTTGGCCCCTGAGCCTGCTTGCAGGTGCTTTCAACTTTTGAGCTGTTTGGCTGGCCCTCTCTGTTTTTTTCAAAGTTACTGCTGATCTTGGTAATTGGATAAGTAATTTTATTTTTTTGCAGTACAGGGGATTGAACTCAGGACCCTGTGCTTGCCAGGCAAAAGCTTACTCCACTGAGCTATCTCCCCCCTCCCCCATAAGTAATTTGGGAAAGGCTTGAGCTTCGAAAAGGATGGTGGGTCTGGGTTATGTTTTCAAGGGCTCTGAACAATAGTTTGAGAATTTAACCCTTGTTGCAAATGAAAGAATTGTGTCTTGAAGTGATTATAAAAGACTGACTGTTGGAAAGAAATTCCACCCTTGAGTCTTAAATGAAAGGGCTCAGGAATAGAACAACAGTTTTGTAAATACAGAATGGAAGAAGACATGTTATAACTGAAGAGAGGGTTTAGGAAAAAGAACTTTCAGGCCTAGTGACTCTGAGTTCACCTTAAATCATTGCTTAATGTGGTTCCAGAAAAAGAATATTAGGATACATTATAGTGTCTAGATCATGGTTGTATGGTATTTTTTAGCTGGCCCTGAGTGCAAAAGGAGTTGTCTTAGACCACATGTAGGAATAATGTAAATACACTGCAATGCAAAAATTAATAAGGAGGGCTGGCTAGATAGCTTAGCAGACTAACATGTCTACTTAGGCAGAGTGCACCAGCTGGTGTTTGATCCCTAATGTGCTATGCAGGCCTGCAGGCTTGGAATCCCAGCTCTTGGGAGGCTGAAAACAGGAGGATCACTAAGTCCTGTCTACATAGTGAGACCCTGTAGACCCTGTACTAAATACATTTTTAAAAAGGGCACCATATTTTTCTAGTATTACCAATGTTATATATGTAATTATGTATTTTTTGTTTGTACCACAACTGCTAAAATACTTAGTATTTTACAGAATAGTAAATGTTTTTAAAAGCACACACATGTAGATAGGTTATATTCTGATTATGGGTACTCACTGCGTATTATGTACCAAGTTAAACCGTGCAGTGTTTGATACACGTGAGTTTTGTGTGCCTACACAGTCCACATTCAGGCACCTCACAATTGAACAGTGCCACTAAAGACAATAGAATGATGTCAGAAGTTTGATATTGTGGAGCCCTATGTGGCCCATGGGTTATAGGTTGGTCTAAATAGTTGTTGATTAGGCTATTTATTTGTCAGGCTCTCACTGGGTAGCCAAGGCTGACCCTGAATTTATAGTGATCCTCCTGTCTCAGTCTCTTGAGTGCTGGGATCTATGCCATCATGCTTTGCTGGTGACAAGTCTGTCAGACCACATTTGGAGAGTTACATTAAGTTCATCTCTATGAGGGGAGGACAGTTGGGATTGATTTGCAGGGAAATAGGATAAGCAGATACAAAATCACGTCAGCTGATACAGAACAATGGAAAATAAGTGATTTTCCATATATAGGGATCATATGTACACTAGACGCTTACTAGGAGTTTCTGAACTAGATTCTTTTCTCTTGAGACAGGTTCTACTTCTGTAGTTCAGGCTGGCCTTGAACTCACTAGCCCAAGCTGGACTCAGTTCCCTATGACTCTCCCTGTCTGTTTCCCTATGCTAAAATTACAGGGAATTACATTCCATGTCTTCTTTTTTGCTTCTTGAGACAAGGTCTCTCTATGTAGTTCTTCCTGCCTTTAGTTGGACTCACTAGCCCATGCTGGCCTCCAACTCATAGCAATCTCCCTGCCTTAGCCCCAAGTGCTGGGATTATATGCATGCTTATTACATCCAGTACCTGCTCCCACCCCCTTTAATTTTGAGAGGTCTCTAAATTGTGTGGGCTGGACTGGAATTCAAGAACCTTCCTAGTGTTTTGGAATTACAATTGTGTGTCACCAAGCCCTGGAAGATTCTGTATAATGTATGTATATAATAACTACAGATAATATGTATTGATTGGTACTGATTCAGTTAGTAGGTCTTTTTTGTAATGCTGTTGTGGGAACATGGCTAACTTAACTACATTAATTGTGAAAAGAATTGTTTTACCCCAATTAGTTGTGTTTGAGGTAACAGGTTTCTTCCTGAAGCAACTTTTTTTTTTTTTTGGCTTGTGAGCTGGTTTCAAATTATGGCATAGTTCTTAAGAGACTGAGTATTCTTAAAAAATGCTAAGTACTGGCCAGGGATATAACTCAGTGGCACAGCACCTGCCTGGCAAGCATGAGGTCATGATTTCAATTACTAGTACAAAAAGAAAGTGCTATGTAGAAAGCCATTTGTAGCAAGTGTAGACAGTCGATTTTAGTTTGAGCACAAACCAAATGCTAGGTTGTTGTAACAGGTAAATATGGTAAGTAGATTTTTCAAGATAATACTTGTCCACATCACTTCCCTATATTTTTAGAGCATAGAACATGGAAGAGACTGTTAGAAATGGGGACAGGTGGCAGGATGTGATAGCCCATGCTAGTAATCCCAGAACTCTGGAAGGCTGAGAAATATCAAAAGTTTAAGCCAATCATGGACAACTTGGCTACGAGGAACTGAGGGTCTTCTCCCCGCCTCCTGCTACCCCCAGTAAATTTACAACAAAGATGGAAATGATTGTTCTAATTTTATTTGGCAGTTCTGTGTTATTTTGGTTTTGTTTGATAAATGGCTTCTCTTGACCTATTATAGTTTTTACATAAAGTCATTATTCTACATTATTTGCCAGAACCTGTGCTTTTTGTGTTTTTCTTTTGCTTGCTTGCCTATTGTCTGTCTGAAGTTCTGCATTAAAAGTCCTTGAAAGTGAGGGCTGTGTCCAGCAGTCATTTATCCGCTGTCTAGAACAGTGGTGGTGCATCTGGCATATGTGCCTCAGCTGGCTATTATCATTAAGTGCTCTAAAAAGTTTGCAATTACTGGTCTAGGGTTTTCATGATGACTTGGTTCTTTGCAGCTTCTGTTTTGTATTATCCAGAGATAATCCACTAACAACTAAAAAGTAATCCCAGCACTCAGGACGCTGAGGCAGAAAGTTGCTGCAGGTTCAAAGCCAGCCTGGGCTACATAGTAAGTTTAAGAACAGCCTAGACTACATATATTGAGATCTTGTCTCAAAAAGGGGGAAAGAAGCAGGGCGTGGTGACGCAGGCCTGTAATCCCAGCACTTGGGAGGCTGAGGCATAAGGATTGTTGTGAGTTCGAGACCAGCCTGAGCTACAAAGTGAGTTTAAGGCCCGCCTGAACTGCATAGTGAGACCCTGTCTCAAAAAGACAAAAAAAAAAGGGGGGGAGAAAAAGATTGAAAAGAAGTTCCTAGCAGTTGGATTGGGGTCAATATTACAGTATTGGGGCCAGGGAGATAGCTCAGTAGAATAAGATCCCTGGTGCTGCAAAAAAAAAAAAAAAAACACCAGTATTGCAGTTCCAGGATTAAGTGAATTTGTCAATTCTAAGGAGCCCAGGGGTGTTGACACATGGCCAGCACTGTCAAGGCTGAGGAAAGAGGACTACTGTGAATTCAAGGACAACCTGGGCTGCACTAGTGAGACCCTACCTTTAAAAAAAAAAAAAAAAAAGAAAAGGACATACAGAAGTATTAACCTTGGCTCTGTTTGTGGTTTTTTTTTTTTTATGTGTGTGCGTGGAACTGGGGATTGAACTCAGGCCCTTGCACTTCCACACAGGTCCCTATTCTACCTAGCCATCTTCCAGGCCCCCTCTGTTTGTGTTTAGATGACTCTATTCTTCATCATAATGAAAATGAGCTTAATTTTCCACTTTTGGGGTGTTTATATATTTCCTTTTCCACTAACTTCTTAACTAGAGCATGGCATTTTCCATTTATTATGTGTGTGAAGAATTTTTACTTACATTGTTGTGTATGTGAGATTTTGCCATGCAGCCGTGAGCTCAGTATGTGCTTAATATTCAGCCTCTTGAGTTTTAGGAATTTTGGGCTTGCACCCTAGTCTCTACTGCGTTTGTAGTTCATCTCTTGCTTAAAGAGATGTTTTAGATAATCAGAGTTTTTGTTTCAAAGGGACTTACGCATTTGAATGTATTTTCTTACACTAGGTAAAATTAAAAAGTGAACCTTTCTTCAGAGATGTCAAAAACAAACAAATCCAAGTCTGGGTCTCGCTCTTCTCGCTCAAGATCGGCATCAAGATCTCGTTCTCGTTCATTTTCAAAATCACGATCCAGAAGCCGATCTGTCTCTCGATCAAGGAAGCGCAGGCTGAGGTAAGGGGGTATGGTTTTGTTCATTGAGATGATCATTGCATCAGTCACTGTTTTGAAGATCTTTTGTGAGACTTTCCTGACAAGTAAAGATGGGCTAGGCTTGAGTTGGGAGTGATAGACTAGGAGGTATACTCCAAGCCTCCTCACGTTACAAATTCAAGTTAGCTCTAATTGCTGTAATGTTTAGTTCTTGTTTTGCTCTGTCAGCATGTATTATGTACTTCCTACCACTTTGGAAGAAAGAATATTTTTATTTTTATCTAAACTACTTACTTTGAACCTACACCTGATTATTTTTCACTAAAATATTTATTTTGGTTTATTTTTCATTACTTTTTTTTTTTTAATTTTGGTTTCTTTTTGTGGCACTGGGATTAAACCCAGGGCCTTAACAAATGTTAGGTGAGTGCTAGACCGTTGAGCACTATGTCTCCAGTCCTTAGATTTTGAGAAATGGTCTCACTAAATTACCTGACCTGGACTCAAAGTAGGGATTCTTCTGACTGCCTCAGCCTCCCAAATAGCTGGGATTGTAGTGATAAAGTGTTTTTGAAGCCTTAGACTAGTTTATTTATGTAGTTCAGACCATCCTCGAACTCAGTAATCCTGTATGCAAGGAAAGAGTAGAGGATAAACAACATTGCAAGGAGGTATAATTCACTAAAATAAGAATTTTAGAAACTTAGTGTCATTTATATGTGTCTAATGTGTCAGTTACTAATAAGCTGAATCTGTTCAGTAAAACATACCCTAAAACAACCCAAAAGTCAATGCAGTAAGTAAAGTGAGTGTGGTAGCATACGCCTATAATCTCAGCACTCAGGAGGCTGAGGGAGGATTGCTGTGAGCTCAAGCCAGCCTGCATACAATGAGACCCTGTCTGAAAAGCAAACAAAAATCAACACTATAATTACCACTTTCTTACTAAGTATAGAAATTAATTTCTAGAAATTTATTGCCAGTCTGTTTAAATTCAGTCTCTCATCACACCTTCAGTAGATCTCTTTCTATTGTGTTTGGAAATAGGATGGCATACTTGAGCATCTTTCCTCTTTTAATGTGTTATTAGGCTTCTTGTTCATTAAAAGCATTTATATTTTCTTTTGTGTAAAAATACAAACCTTTTAGCACATAGAAATTTCTTTATGGGAGTTTGAGAATACTAAAGAAATACTTAGTACCAAAGGAAGACCTTTTGTGCATTTGCACTCATTCTGTCAAAATGGCACTTAACGAGGAGATGATTTGTCAGTTTTCACCTTGAACCCCTGCTGTTTATTCCAGATGAATATCTAGAATCTTTTCTTAGAAGAATAGATTATGAAATTTAAAATAAACCTCAGTAAAGGTCAGTAATCAAGCTTTACTTTTGGTGGTTTCCTTAGTTCACCTCTAAAGAAATTCATGACTGGGTTTTATTCCCTCCTGACAAGAACTAGTTAATTCTCAAAAAATAGAGTGAGAACCCAGCTCCTAAATTAATTTTAAACCAGGGATTGAACAGAAAGTCTGTGTGCATTAAATAATACAGGATAAACCCAGTTTATTTGCCTCAAGGAAATTGATGTCCAACTATGGGATTCAGCAGGTTCCTAACTCCTGCCTTGACCTAGTCTTGATTTAGGTGGCATAAACCGTGCTGTTATCTTACTTGGTTCTGAAACGTGTTTTAAAATTTAATCTAGTAAATGGAAGCTAAACAAAGGCTATACAATCAAAACCGAGAGATAAAATTGAATCGACACAAACCAAATAGAAAAATGTCATCCGAGTCTGAAGTGTTTGTACCAACTGGAATCCTGGGAGATCTTTTTTCCTGGTCTTATGGATCGTTTGGTGTGGCCATTGACTTGGCAAATGAAGGAAAAACATCTTAGGCAATCTGTGCTAGGTAGGTCTAGAGCCACTGTATGTGCTGTCTTATAACTAGAGGATTATTACTCTGGAGGAAGTTCTCCACTAGAAAACATGCATTTTATACTTTAGTCTGACTTCTGTGCTTTAGAAACAGATAAGTTTGCTACTGGGATGCTCAGTTTTTATTTCTGGCTTATCTGTTTTCATGTCTGTTTGGATCCCCCCCTTTTGTTTTTGTTTTCCCTCTTCTGCAAGGAAAGTATATTATACAATTTGAGAAACCATGCCTTTAAATTAAATAGCTGCTGTTAACCAACTGGAATTGGAGAAAATTTATTATTTTCTTGTATTTCACAGACTGTATCCTTTTCAGTGATTTCTCTTAAATAACTTCATTTGAAATTTGCAGAGACTCATGTTCCTGCATATGCAGTGCTGCAAGTTTGGGATGCAGTATGCCGCAGGGCCCTCACTAGTAATTGGTAACCACGGTAGCCTGTGAGGAGATGATCATGAATTAAACCCTCCGTAGTGTTGGTGGTGGATCACCTCCTCAGGTGTAGCCATTTAATTGGGTCATATTCCGTTTCATAGCCTGCATCTGCCTCTCCTTTTTTTTCTTATACTGTTACGTTTCTGAATGAGAAGTGTGGAAGGTAAGTTCTTTTTTAAATTGTATTTAATAACCATTAACAATTAGTAATGTTACCTACCTAATGAAGAACACCACCTGGTGTTCTTCATTAGGTAGGTAAAAAGTCTGGGCATTGTAGGTAATCAGCAAAAAAAGAAAAAAGCTGGTAATAAGCTGTACTGGAAAACCAACACTATTCCAGTACTTTATCTGCTTTAGATTAATTTTTTTTTTTTTGGAAAAACCAAGGATTGAACTCAGGCCCTTGAGCTTGCCAGGCAAGCGCTTATTCTACTGAACTATCTCCCCAGCCCCTGCTTTAGATTCAAATGAATGTAAATTTTTTTTTTTTTTTTTTTTTGTCTTTTTGAGACAGGGTCTCACTATGCAGTTCGGGCTGGCCTTAAACTCACTTTGTAGCTCAGGCTGGTCTCGAACTCACAACAATCCTTCTGCCTCAGCCTCCCGAGTGCTGGGATTACAGGCCTGCGCCACCATGCCCGGCTTGTAAATTTTTTTTCTAAACATACTGTTTTGTTTAGTTTTCAATTCTTTTAAAAAAGAACTGACACGTTTGCTGAATGGATTTATAGTGCTGTATAGCAAACCCCCAACCCCACCTCAGATGATGTGTTGTAAGATCTGAGGATGCTTTCTCGATACTGCATAATGCGAAATTCCTGTGCATAGTACTGTGCATACTACTGCTTTTTCCTATCTGCATAAACCTGTGATAAAGTGTAATTTATAAAATAGTCATGGGAACAGCTTAACAATAACTAATAAAATAGGACAATTAAAAGTTATTTCCATAATAGTTGTTCATTTCTAGGATTTACCATTTAGTAGTTTTGACTGCGTTTGGCTGTTAATAACCAAAAATAATAAAAAAAGCAAGGTCATGGATAAAAGTGAACAAAGCCCAGGGCTAGGATGTGGCTCAGTGGTACGGTGTTTGCCTAGCATCTGTGAGGCACTATGTTCAATCCCCAGGACTGCAAATTAACAAAGAAAGGCACTTTCCAAGTTAGGCAGGGTATAAAAATGTCTGCTAATAAATAACTGAAAAATTTTGATTTTGTACTTCAAATACATACATTTCCTTGCATTGTTTTCTAGTTAATATTCCACACTTTCAGCTAACTGCTTAGGAATAGGAGTTAATATTAGTGATATACATTTAGGGATTCCAGAGGATTTTTACAGTGGTTTTTGGTTTTCTGATAGAAACAAGCTACCCAGTTGTTGACCAGCCTGGGGTGGTCAGCATGTAGCATTTACAAAGTTAGATTACTGCTGAAATCCCCATGGTTCTGGCTGTATACCTTTGTTGCATTAGAATTCTAATTTTTAAATGAACAATTAGAATTCAAGCAGAATTCTAGTTTCTGCTTGAAGTCTAAGTTCTGTTTTTGTTTTGAGATAGGGTTTCACTTTGTAGTGCAGGCTGGCCTTACTTATGTAGCCCCTGACTGCCTCAACACGTCCTGCCTCAGCCTCCTAAATGGGCATGTTGTCACTATACCCTGAAAATTGAAAGTGTGTATTTTTCTCTTACTCTTCTCATATATATATATATAAGTGGGTGCCTTATAATCAGAGAGTGCCCTCTTGTGGCTCTTTGGTAAGATCAGGCAGCTCTTTCAGAGATTTGACTTTACTGGGCCATTTTTACTCGTAATTCAAACCCCACTATTTATCTGATGTCAGGAAATTCTCCTAACTTTTGAACAGATGCATTCTATGTTTCTTTGTGGTTGAGCTGATACAACTGTACTTTTACAGTCCCATGTCTTCTGATAGGATCTAAGAAAATTGCCCTGTGCAGAGAGAGATGAATAGAAGGGGCCTGGAGTAACCCTCTCTTTTTAATTTTTAAAATATTTAGTGAAGAATCTCACTATGTAGTTCAGGTTAGCCTTCAACTCATTATATAGCCCAGGCTGATCTTGAAGATACCCCTGCTTCAGCCTTAAAAATGTTAGGATTACAGGTGTGCCCAACCATGCCCAGTAAGTATAAGATCAGAGAATTTGCCTATGTAGGTACCAGTTTTTCTCTCTTCCAATGATTTGGGGATTTGTTCAATAATCTGTGCCTGTGAGACTTAATTGCATTTATGTCAAAGTGGTTTTTGTTTGGTTTACTACATTAAAACTGATTCCTTCAGTTATTATAGAAATACATTTGTCGTAAATGTGCTACAATTTCTTGAAGGAAATGATCTCAGTATCATTTGTTAAAATGACTCAGCTATAATTCTTACTTAATATGGACCATAAGGATAAGTTTGCATCTTTGCTTTGAAAGGAAAACTAAAGAGCTAAGGGTATAGCTCAGTGGCATAAGTGCCTACCTGGCAAGCACAAGGTCCTGAGTTTGATCCCTGGTACCAAAAAAATAGAAGAATGACACAAGAGCAGGGATTTCATAATATAACTTTTGTTGGCAGTTTTTTTTGTAAATAATGCTATATCAAAATTTAAATATTTTCCCCTTTCCCTTCCTCTGCAGTTCTAGGTCTCGTTCCAGATCATATTCTCCAGCTCATAACAGAGAAAGGAATCACCCCAGAGTATATCAGAATCGAGATTTCCGAGGTCACAACAGAGGCTATCGGAGGCCCTATTATTTCCGAGGACGCAACAGAGGCTTCTATCCATGGGGCCAATATAATCGTGGAGGCTATGGAAACTACCGTTCCAATTGGC
>PVKA01042172.1:0-17583 GCA_004027165.1 Ctenomys sociabilis
GAATTGCCCAAATGGAATCAAGTATGTACAGAAAAAATCACTCAAATAACTGCATCAATTTTATTATGTTGTGATGAGTAATACTGACATAGCTTTACCATCATTTATGCAGTTCCCTATTGACAGACCATTATTACACTTAATATAATTCTAAATATAATCTCAAATTATGAAGTAGAACCACAAGTAAAATAATTAACTAAGTAATATAGTATCTTATTACTGTGTATAAAATAAGAAAGAAAACTGGAAGGAAACATTAAATATAGAACTGTAAGGACTAGATATGCTTAATTAACTTCATCAGCTATATATTTATTTTCAGAGTTAAATTTATTTTCAGAGTTCAAAAGGCAAGGTAGAAATCAATTTGATAATAAGCAGAATTATGTGCTTTCCCTTTTTATTTCTTCTTCTCATACAACATTTTTATTCATCAGACCCTGGGACCCAGCAGGCCCAACCCGGATAGAATCAGAACCAGCCCGCCCAGTGACCCTCTTAGCGGCTCGCCCGGGATGAGGCACTCGCTGGAGGTCAGGTCCGGCCGCATGGAGTCCAGGCTAGACAGGCATCTTCCCCACAGTGTGCTTTCCCTTTTTGCAATAACTTTTAAAATATTCAGATCAAATTATATACTGCTTCCAAGTTTTGAAAGATTTTCTCATGACGTACTTTTTGTGTATAATAAAAAAATTTGTGCTTAAACTCATAGCCTCAGTCTACCTCCATTGAGCCAAGTGTTCATTTAAAAACTTGTATTAATTGACACACTAATGGGGTTCAGTGTGTTATTTCCGTATATACATTTTAGCTGATCAAACCCAACCATCTCTCCTACATTCCCAACCTCTAGTAATCAGTACTGCACATTTAGGTTGGCTTTGTTAACTTCCATACATGAGAAGGAACATGAAAGATTTATTTTTCTATGTCTGGCTTCAATACCTGTAATCCCAGCTATTCAGAAAGTTAAAGTTCAGCCTCACCTGAGAAATTTAGTGAGATGAGAGACAGAGAGAGAGAGAGAGAGAGAGAGAGAGAGAGAGAGAGAGAGAGAGAGAGAGAGAGAAATAGATTGCATCAGGAAGCAATGAATCCTAGGAGAGGTAGCTAAGCTATACAAAGAAAATTTGCTAATCTGGTAACTCTGAACCCCAAGCAAGATCCTTTCTAACAGTGAAATCACAAATTTCTCTGAGGACTGCAGATAAAGAACTGAATGAAAACATCAAGGATTTGTCTACAAGAAATATTCAGTTAGGTTTATTTTCCCAACTGTTTATGTATCTGTATCTGAACAGAACTAGAGGTGGAGATGGGAGTTATGGAATGATAAATGGAAATAGGGTAGAAACCAACTTCTCAATAAATCAAGAAATATTTGTTTGTTCTGTAACATTCCAAAGTTAGTAGGAAAAAATTTTAATTTAAAAATTTTCTTAAAAATTTTTTTTTGAGGAGCTGGGAACATAGCTTAGCAGCATAAGCCCAAGGTCTTGAGTTCAATCCCACATACTGCAAAATAAATAGATTTTCGAAAAAATTGGACTGATCTTTAATGTGTGGTTGTTTATATGTCTTAGTCTCCTACCAAAATAAATGTATTTTTATAACATTAACATATTTTTATTACATGAATTTCCTTTTTCTAGGGTTTCTTTATCTGAAGCCCATACAAGGTTAAATTTAAGGAATAAAGTACTCAAAGAAGATGTACTAATTGCAGCCTTGTTATTTGAAACATCTCTCACACTGAAATATGGTAATACATTTTAATGACCCTTACAAATAATTTTATTTAAATCTCTTTATTAAATTACTACATATATTTTCAATATTAAGGAATTATAAATTAAGATTTGTTTGAATTTGAACACATTGTTTACAGTATCTAATACTGTTTTATATTTTTCACTGCTTGGTTTTATACTTGAAATTTTGTTTAATTAAAGAATCCTGGGGGGAAGTACTTAATACAACACATTAAATTATTTAGTGTACATTCAAATTTGAAATAATGATGTATTTGTTCAGCAGCCCTCCATAGTTGAATTAGGCACAGCCAAAACTGCCACCTCTCTGAACTGCAAGATTTAATTCTGACTACAACAGTCATTTAAAATGAAATGATAGGGGCCAGGGAGATGGCTCAGTGGAATAAGCACTTCCTTGGCAAGTGCAAGGGCCTGAGTTCAATCCCTGGTTCTGCCAACAAACAAACAAATAAAATGAAATGATACTTACTTTGCTTTTGCTAATATAAATATAAAAGATTCCTAACATAAGGGTAAGGAAAATTAAGTCTTATAAAGTTTTCATTAAATTAGAGATCATCCTTCAAACCATTTTAAGTATTTTTTCCATGTGTTTAGTGTTCAAATGTATTTAAAAAAATATATGTAATATTACATATCACAGAGATCCCACCTGAATCTTGTAGTCTTAATTCCTTAACTGTCTACGTCAAGCATTCCTAACCTATAATAAATGGATGCTTAGAGTCCTAGGGGATTGTGAATCCCTACATTCTACATGATTTGTGTGCCCTTTCCTAGGGGGCAGGTTGTAAGTTTTGTGAATTGTCTTAAGAGACTGATGTCTGCCAGAATAGACTGTCACTACAAACTAGTTTTATTTGCCAAACAAAAAAATACTGATTTCCAACCAATACAATGATAATAGGAATGATACATAATTTGCTTTCTCTTTACATTCATCCCTTATTTAACCAAGTTGAAGATACGTTATTTTACCATAAAGAAAAAAATTTGGCCTATTTTACTGACATACCATCCATTGTTAAAAACATCTGGGTTTTTGTCTTTTTACAAACACAATTTCCAAAGTATGATAGGTTTACAAACTATAACGTTATAATATTAAGGACTCCTGTTGTAGACTGTGAGAGAATATTTTTACTTGATATTTTTAAAGACTTCCTTGAAGCATTTAAGGAAGCATTTTGTTATAATAGTTTAAAATTTTTTTATATCTTTATTTGGCACAAGGTCCAAATCCTCTTGTTTTAGCTTCCTCAGCGCTGGGATTACAGGCATGTGCCATGACACCTGCAGTTTCGGTGGCCAGCACCATGTCCCAGGGTTCCAGGGCCTGCATGGCATGTAGTACTGGGGCTCAAAACTGGGTCACTGCACTTGCCAGACAGGCTCTTAGGCCACCAAGCTATCTCACCAGCCCTAAGGAAGTATTTTGAGGCAAATAAAACTATGACTTTACCCCTAATGGTTGTATGGTACTTTAAGTATAAAATTAAGTATAAAATTAATTTGGCCTTTTTAACATTACTTACATACCATAAAGTATACATTAAAACTGTGAAGATACTTCATGGCTAATTATAATTTAGACTAGTGTATTAAAATAAGTATTATGTGCTCTCTTTTAAGTATCATTTGAATTAAGTATTCATGATTCTTCAGTGAGTCAGCAAATGTTTATTGAATGATAACAAGGTGCTAGGCCTCTGATATAATAGTCATGGAAAAATAAAGTCTCTACCTGCGTAGTACTGATAGCCTAAGGAGAAAATACACATTAAAAACCTAAATATTAAAAAAAGGAAGTATGCTAATGTAAAATACAATTTGAGATACCACAAAGATAACAAACAGATCATTAAAAGGAATAATAATAAAAAGTACTTAATTTTTTTTTGAGAGAGGATCTCACTATGCAGTTAAGGCTAGCCTTGAACTCTGGGTGAGCCTCCTGCCTCAATTTCCAGTGTTGGGATTATAGGTGTGCACCAACATGCCTGGCTTCTTTGAATTTTTAGGGAGACTTCTCTCAGGATGTGTTGTGTATTTAACACCAGGGACAAAAATCCAAAGAGAGGAAAACTATTTATATAGATGCTTTCAAGAAAATGGGAAAAGGTCAAGGTAGCTAAAACATACTAAACAAAATGTAATGTGCAAGTTAAGTTTGGAGAGGAAAAACAGGATCTGCATATTCTCACAGATCATGGAACTCTTCTAAATACAATGGGAAGCCACAGAAAGGCTTTAAACAGCTGACAGGATCACTTGTATTTGTGAAGTCTTTTTTTTTTGTCTTTTTGAGACAGGGTCTCACTATGAAGTTCAGGCTGGCCTTAAACTTTGTAGCTTAGGCTGGTCTCGAACTCACATCCTCCTGCCTCAGTCTCCCGAGTGCTGGGATTATAGGCATGCGCCACCACGCCCGACCTATCACAGTCTTAATGCAGTGGTGGTGAATCTGTAGCACACATGCCTCAATGGACTGTTAACAATGAAAGCTCTAAAAAGTTTGCCATCACTGTGTTAGTGGATGTGGAGAAGGAATTGGAGGGGATCAAAAATGGTGAGACAAAATAGGAAACGGCTGGCATAGTCCAAGGACACTAATAACAGTTTTGAATAGGTAGAGATAGTAATGGAAACTGGGGATACAAAAATCAATAATTTTGTTCATGAATTAAATTAGGAGTTAAAGAAGTAAGGGGAAGAAGGAACTAACCTCTCATTCATTCTTTGAGCAACTAGGTGGTCATTGGTGCCATTTACTATGCCTGGGAAGGAAGGCATAAAGAAACATCGATGTTTATGACATCCTACAGAGGTTTCACCAGAAAAAAAAGACTATGGATTTGAGAGTTGTAATCTAGAAATTTAATTTAGCAACAATCAGCATAGCAATGGTATTCAAAGCTGAGAAGTAGATGAAATTATCTAGAGAATTCCAGCACTGACCTTGAAAAATTCCAGTATCTAGAAATTGGAGTTGAGGAAGAATTAACAAAGGAGACTAAGAAGCAGGAGCTAAAAATGCAAAAGGAAAATGCAGTGTGGTGTTTCCCAAGGGGGTATATTACATGCTACTCAGTTTAAGATTACATTTAGGAGCCTATAGGTTCTAGGAGACTATTATCATACCTAAGTAACAGACGTTGGCTGTCAAGATTAGGAAAGAAATGGGAGGACTCAGCTGGAGAAGGTATAGTCCAATGAGGGATATGTACTGTTTTTAAAGTAAAGTATTAAAGTTACAATTTATATTGAACTGATCCTTTAGAAAACATGCAACACCTAACATGGTACCACATTGCTGCAGTCTGAGACCAGCCTGCACAACTTAGCAAGAAAAAAAAGGTGGGGTGGGAGAGACCAAAGAGGTAAGACATTAAAAATATGAAAACTAGTGAGTAAAGACCAGTTCCCAAACACACGGCTGATTACTTCCTGATCTTATTGCAGGGAAGAAAGTAGATACAGATCTAGGTAGGTGTGTAGACTGTCTTACACTGTACTAAAGGCCTCATTTTGGGTTTCAAAAAAATGTGTGTAATTGTATACTCTACCGAATGGGTCAGAACTAGATTTTAAAACTCATCAGAAGTTGGGTGTGTCTGTTCTATAATCAGCACTCAGGAGGCTGACACCTTGTCTCAAACACACACACAGAAATATTCACTAGTATTGTTGAAAATCATTTATTATTTAGTATAAGGAGTACTTCCCATTTATACTGTATTTCTTTTTCTTCTAGGAGCTACTGCATTTGGTGTTGCTCCAAATGCAGTATTTCCATTTGAACTATATAATGAAGAATACTTAGAACAAAGGGATCTCTATCTGACTGAGTGCCAACAACAGCTTCAACAGTTTATTGCCACATATGGACTTGGAACTATTCTTTCTAATGATGAATAAGCAACGTGAGGAAAAATTTTCACTCCTAAACAAGGGGAAAAAGTACATCTGGTTTTCAAGTAATGCTTCAGATAATACTATCTATAGGAGTACATTATATACCATTTTTGGTACTAGCAATAAACTCAGGACCTCCTATTTGCCAGGCAAGCACTGTGCCTCTGAGCTATATCCCTGACCTAAAATGTGATCCTTGAAAAATAATAGGGAGCCAGGGAGATAGCGCAGTAGAATAAGCACAGTGGTTCTTGAGTTCAATCGCTGGTACTGTAAAAAAATAATAAAAATGGCTAATGGGATAAACACTAAACATCTAAAACCAACAGCATAATTTTAAAACTTAGAGAAGTATGTGGATAGGTTTAAGTAGCCAAGGAAAATCATATTAATAAAGATTTCTGGCTGGTGATATGTGTCTGTAAATCCCACCTACTCTGGAAGCTGTAAGGCAGGATCACAGGTTGGAGGCCAACCTGGGCAATTGAAAATTAAAAATTATAAAATGGGCTGGGTATATAGCTCATTAGTGGAGTGCCCTGGGTTCAGTCTCCAGGACAGAGGGAAAAAAAATTGAGATTTCTGGTTAGCCTAAAATATCAGAGATGTAGATAAAAATAGACAATGTTGCAATGTGGCAAACAGTAACTTAAGTAGGTTTTTTTTTTGTTGTTTTTTAATGTATTTGAGTCTCACTGCACAGCTCAGATTTATAGTGATCTGGTTTTCAGACTGCCTGCCCAGCACTAGGATTACATGCCCGGTCTTGGTGGCCAACACAGCATGCTCAGTGCATAATGTAGTGCCAGGGATCAAACCCAGGTCCCTGCCCTTGCCTAAGCAGCACTTATTCTGCTGAGCTACCTTGTCTAGACTTGTAGCCTATCCAGTCTCTATCTTCCTTAATATGGCATACTGTTTTACTTGCTATAGGGTATTATTGTTTTCACAGAAATAAAAATCTGCACATCACACAAAGGTGAAGTTTACTCTTCGGGGCCAGCTAAAAACCTTTAAAAGGGGCTAGCCAAATAGCTCAGCAGACTAAAGCGCCTGCTTAGGCAGAATACAACAGCCGGGCTTTGATCCCCTTCCTGCCATGTTGACCCTGCCACCAGGGCATGCTGAGATAGCGATTGAGACTGGGCATGGTGGCACGCACCTGTAATCCCAGCACTTGGGAGGCTAAAAACAGAAGGATCACTACAAGTCCAATTTACATAGTGAGACATGATAGACCCTGTCCTTATTTAAAAAAAAAAAAAAAAAGCCTTTAAAGAGTTTAGGAAATTCCCATCAGCCATTTTTTATGTACAAAAGCAAGGAGTACAATTATTAGGGCAAGAAATTCCCCCAAACCTAAGAAGGTACTAGAAATGACTCCAACTGTCCACTTCAGTAAGAATCACCACCTATAAATGAGCTAATGTATGACAAGTGTCATTAAAGTAGGTTGAAAATAGGTCTGACTAAAAATTAAGAACAGATGCTTTCAATAGGATACATTTTAAATAAAATAATTTATTATTCAGTTATAATTAGTCAAGTCTATTTTTCTACATAACTTGTGTATTTTTCATCATCAGATATTTTAATCATTTGCTTCTGTTCATGTTTTCTTGACCACTGTCTTCATTGTTCCTTCTACAGTGCCATGTCATCATACCTCCAAAAGAAAAAACCAGGTGAAAATCAGTAACTTCAATAAGTGCCCCCTCAAAACATTAATGCTGAGAAATGAAAAACATAACCCAGAAATACAACTTCAAAAGGAACAGATTCTAGCCCTATGAAGTTTTATCAGATAATTCTAATCTATCAACAGATATAGTTGGTTGAGAAGTTAGAATTACTCACCTGAGGCTATCAAATATTTTGTAACAATTGCCAAAGGACTTGTACATTCATTTGCAGCTATCTATAGGCCAAAAAGAAATATTTTACTCATTTCAATAAAAAAATTGCTCTAGATTCAGCAACTGATGACATCATTGAGATTACTGGCATCTCAGTCTTAAAATGATTTCTTCAAAGAAAACCTCCGATGGGTAAACGGCAAAAATGTAAGTCATCATTGTGCCAGCTAGTAAGCTTATTTATATTAATATGTTACACATTTTGGCTACTACATTTTACTGAGAAAAAAGGCAGACTACACAGTACCTTATTATATCAATTTTCTTCTGTTATCTTCTATGATAAGTTTTTGAAAACTATTGTTCACAACCTTCATACATCTTCAAAATGCATAAACTTTGTTGTACCTAGAAAACAAATATTTTAATTATTTGTACTTCAATTTATTTGGCATCTGAATGTGGGAAGAGACCGATATCAATTATTAGGAACCACAGGCACAATTAGCAACCATTCAACTCTAATCCCGTAAATGAGTTTTTTTTTCCTAAACTGAAAGTCTGTATTATTTGCAAGAGCAGAAAAACCAGTGGAAACATTTATCATATTTTTCACTGCCATTTATCATAACATTCACTGTGGCAGTACTTGAGAACTTCTTTGAAAGTTCTAGCAGGGAAGTACAGCTACTCCTATACCCTTGACTGAGGAAGTATTCTCTATGGAGGTGGCCACCTGTCCTCTTTACAGAGGATGCAGCATGGGGGAGGGACAGGGACACACAGTGTTAAGGGTGAAAGGGGACACCCACCTTGCCAGGCAGATCAGCAATCAATGAGGTGACCAAGGTCACAGCCACTGTGGCACAATTGATTTTAAGAGACAATGGTTCTATTCATGTCAAGCCATTTCTTTTTCTGTCTCATAGTATGACAAAGATGAACTATTAGCTATGTCAAGAGTATAAAAACAAGCATGCAGACGTTCACAAAAAAACTAGATGGCACATCTAGTAGCTTTAGAGAAAGGATACCTCATGTTAGCAAGTTGACTGAAAGCATTACATACAGGAAAGGGGATGGCCAGGGTCACAAATTATATCCTAGAGTACCCCAAGAGGACAAATCATTGAACCAGACAGCTACTGCAAGTGATTTATGAACATATAAAAAGTTGAGCCTTGCACAACAATATTATCTTTTTCACACCTGGAAATGCTAAATTTACAGTCAATAGGAATACAGAACACAAAATACTGGAATCTGATAAAAACTTAATTTATGAGAAGTAAACAATGCATACATACAAAACTTTAAAAAATGAATGTCTAGAGATGCCTACGTATATGCCCCACTCCCCTCAAAAACCTAAGGCTGATGGACACAATTCCAGGCAGTACCTCTGAATAGGTAAGGGGTATGAGACAGGCAACAGACATTATAGTACTGCTAATATATCAAAGATAGGGTTCTGCTGCACTATTTTTCAAGATGTTCTTGAACTGCCAGGATTCATGAAACTTTGTCCACCGGTACTGAGGGTTGAACCTTATTTTTTGAGACCGGGTCTCGCCTCATTGCTCAAGTTAAGCTTGAATCCTTCTGCCTCCTCCCTGTGTACTGGGATTAAGGCATGCGCCACACCAAACTAGAACGTTAACTTTTTAAAATGGTTGTTTAACTGGGACATTTCCCCCCATCTCTCAGTTGGTGAGTGGTTTCTTTTCTTTTTTACACAGTACTAGGGAAAACCTTGTGGTTTCTTTTATCCAGAAATACACGTTTCCCATATAAGAGCAAGCATCTAGGATTTTACAAGAATATGCTGGTTAAGGGCCTTCTACAGTAGCGCTGATTTACAAGACAGCTCCTTAGAATACCAAAAATTAAACGTTCCTTCAGACCGACAGAGTAAACTACTTAGTAAGAGCACTCGTAAGGTAGTGCCTTCACATCTAAGAGATAATACACTCCCTCTTTAGAAAATGCTCCCCTAAGGAAAAATAAAACCTCTAACTCCTGAGAAGCCCGGAGCCACTAGGATATGATATTTGCTTTGTTGGGTAAACAAGAGGAACCACCCAAAGCGGGGGAAACTAACACACCTCCCGAGTTTTCAAAG
This sequence comes from Ctenomys sociabilis, assembly GCA_004027165.1. NCBI lineage: Eukaryota > Metazoa > Chordata > Mammalia > Rodentia > Ctenomyidae > Ctenomys > Ctenomys sociabilis. Next base: position 9,672 of record PVKA01042172.1, read on the forward strand.
CCTCTGGCTAACTTCCGAACGGAAAGCAGGTGAAACCAGTATTTGAGGCATCAATTAAGACTCGCGGGCGGTTGCAGTGACTGGTGCTTGGCGGTGCGGTGGGCAGAGATCCTAGGCCGCAGAGAAGAACCGGCCGCGTCCGCACCACCCAAAAGGTGACAGCTCAGCAGGGAGGGGAGCTAACGCCCGGCAAACTCTCACCTCGAACTGCCTGGGGACGGCCCCCGGGGGCGGCAGCCGCCCAGACGTCGTAGCTGATAACGACCCGCTCCACCTTACTGCTTCGGAGACTACGCGGAAAAGGAAGCGCGGAGGCGGGGTCCGCGCCTAGACACACCGACGCGAGCCACGCCCCTTCCTGTCAGAGGCCCCGCCCCTCCCGAGTGTGGGCTGCGGGTTGTGGGCTGCGGCCGAGAGGACCTTTCGGTGGGCTAGGGTTGTGTTCCTGCGGTCTTTCGCCCGCGGTGTGGGTGCTAAATTTCCGTAGGGAGGTTCGAAGCACACGAATGTCTTAGCTAGAGTTACTACCCTGAATATACAAATTGTGAAGCTACCAACTTGTAATAATGCTCTGTAAAAAGAGGTTCTTATACATTTGCGTATTTCCGTGTATTTTACAGATGCAGACGACCGTCTCCAAAGAACCTCTTCTTACTATTTTCATTAATAATGTTTGTAAAACGTATTCATAAATCAGTTACCTACTTTATGAACATTTTATGATTGACTAATTTTTATGTTTTATTACTCATTTCTTTCAATTATTATTGAGTCCTGGCTGCAAAGCACTAGGTTGGGTGCAAGAAAAGAAAGGTTCATGAACTTGTTGCCTGAAAGAACACACATGAAGGCATAAAATTGAACCGTTGAATCCGTAAAAGGTCATCTCCTTTAAAAATGGGAAGCTAAAGTAATGAATACAAAAATCAAGTATTATTATAAATACATATATGTTAGCCTCAAAGCAATATTTGGTATACAAATCTAAGCATAGCAAAACAAAGTGTTTTTTTATAATTCTCTACATAAGTTTTTGCTGAGTGCTTCACAGGAATTTCAAAATCTTGGTGTGGGGCTCCAAGTGCAAATTGTTTCTTCTATTAGCAAGATGAGCCTCAGCCTACGTAACAGACAAGGAGTCCTTCTGGGAAGTTGCTTCAACAAACAAATTTTGCAGTTTAGGTGAGTATCTCTGACAGGTGTGGTAAGGTATTAGCAAAGGGTAAGTTTGGATGTTGAGACCATTGATGCTAAGGGCAACAAGTTATGCAAGTTAACCCCACGGAGCCCTCTCTCCTGTGAGAAAAACTGGACAAACATGGTCACCTGTGTTCTTCCTCTGCCATCCTTGCTGCAGGATAGCGCCTGAGTTCTTGCAGCTTTTGTTGCCACCTACTAGAGATGTTCTCAGGGCATTTAATCAGTCTCTATTGCCAATAGTAACTGACGTGGGTGGATAAGAATGTAAGAGATTGCTGCTTTACTGATTTACTATGTCCTTTCTTAAGACAAGATAAATTAAATATGACTAAAAATTTAGGTATTATAAAACTGCAACTGCCCATTTTCAGGTTACCATCTTTGTACATTTCAACTTGATTAATAATATTAAATAAATGTCTGTTTCCACTGCAGGTAACAAAATAGCTAAGTGTATTTTTCTATATTACAAGAAATTCAGCAGTGTAACATTGTCAGGGATTTAGGTTAAGCTCTGAGGTTCTAACTTTACCCTTCCTGCTTGCAAAAAATGTAGTCATAACTGTAAACATCACATTTTTATACACCAAATTTCAAAAGCAGGAAGATTTCTTTTCTGATGTGTTTTAACTAGAGTGGGAAATCTTTCTGAGAATACCCACGATAGCTTTTTGTCCAGGTGTACTTTGCCATGATTTGGTTACAAGTTGAGGCATTCTCAGTTTATGTAGAAAGGTGAGCTTGGATAGTAAAGGGAGACAGTTTGAGGGAGGCTCTCAATTGTGCCTGCCACAAGGGAGAATTTTAATTTTCAATTTGGGGTTGTGGTGAATTTTATGAACCCTTTCTTCATTAATATACAAAATAGTCTCATAAAGAAAAATACAGGAATTGTGACAAGTAGTGTAATGATATAGGTTTTCAGTTCAATTTCTGCCTTAAAAGTTGTCACAGAAGCAAAAATGACTTAATAACAAAAATAGCTTTATTGACATACCAGAGAACTATACATATGTAAAATGAAAAATCTGGTAAGTCTTGACATGTATATAGCTATGAAACCATCAACCACAATCAAGATTACTGTAGTCACCATCCCATTCTTTCATTCAGTGTAATTATTTTGAGATTCATTCACACTATGGTAAAATGTAACAGTGGTGAATTCCTTTTTTATTGATGGACCTTTGGATTGTTTCCAGTGTTTGCATGTTATAATAAAGTTTCTATGAACATTGATATAGAGTATATCTTTCTATGAACATAGATTTTTTAAAAAAATAAATACCAAGAAGTAGGATGGCTGTATTTTATAGTGTGCATATGTTCAACTTTGTAAGAAACTGCTGAATTGTCTTTCAAATTGATTGTACCATTTCATATTTCTTTTTTTTAAACAATTTATTGGGTGGGGGGTTGGGGAGATGGCTCAGTAGAATTAGCACTTCCCTGGCAAGTGCAAGGGCCTGAGTTCAATCCCTGATTCCACCAAAAAAAAAATTTTTTTTTAATGTATTTGATACTGGGTCTCTCTATTCAGCTCAGACTCATAGTAATTCTCCTGTTTTCTCACAGTGATCCTCCTTGTTTTCAGCCTCCCCAGCGCTAGGATTACAGGCTTATGGCACCAAGCTGGTCTCAGTGGCCCACTGAGTGCACCCAGAGGCAGAGCCAGTGGTGCTGGGAATCGACCCCCATTTCCTGTTCTTGATTAAGCAGGACCTTAATCCGCTGAGCTATCTCACTGACCCTTCCATTTCACATTCTACGAACAGTCTCTGACAGTTTCAAATGCTTCACAGTTTTGGCAACACTTGATATCTTTTTATTTTAGATATCTGAACACAGGTGTATAGTGGCATTTGACTGAAAACTTGTGTTTGTATAATGAGTAATAAGAATGTTTTAATATGCTTACTTACCATCTAAATATCTTTTTTTCCCATTTATGTATTCAGTACAAGGTCTCACTGCACAGCTGAGACTCCTAGTGATCCTCCTGTTTTCAGCCTGCTCAGCGCTGGGATTACAGACTCATTTGCTGGCTCAGGACACCCCAGAGGTGGGGCCAACATGCATATGGGACAAGGGATAAAAACCCTCATCCCTGTGCTTGCCAAAGCAGGCTCTTAGTCCACTGAGTTATCTTGCTGGCCATTCAAGCTGGTCTTGAAGTCGTTTGTAACACAAGCTAACCTTGAACTCATAGCAGTCCACCTGCCTCAACCTCCTGAGTGTTGTGATTACAGATATGTGCCACCATGCCTGGCCTGTTTTCTTATTATGTGCATTTTATCTTGGTGTTATATGTAAGAAACTGCATACTTCACATTTCTGAAAAATCTTTTTTAAACAATAGGTATATTCAGTTATCCATCTATAGAATATGTCCTGTTTAAGGCTCACATTAAATCTCTCATCAGTTATGTTCATATAGATTATGTGATGAATTTTTTAAAAGAAAATTGTTTTAACTTTATCACATATGACCCTTAAATGTGTAAGATTATAAAGAGTGCATGTTCATACAGAATTACTAATAAAAACTAAACTTTTGCAAAGTCACCTGATACAATGTTGAGACCCAACAATTAATTTTATTTCTGTATATGGTTAATCTCCTGAGTTATGTCATGAATTTTGCGTACACTCATTGAGTTCTTGTTATAGTTTGAATTTAAAATGTTCCCTCGAGCCGGGCATGGTGGCGCAGGCCTGTAATCCCAGCACTCGGGAGGCTGAGGCACAAGAATTGTTGTGAGTTCGAGACCAGCCTGAGCTGCAAAGTGAGCTTAAGGCCAGCCTGAACTGCATAGTGAGACCCTGTCTCAAAAAGACAAAAAAATAAATAAATAAAAATGAAATAAAATGTTCCCTCAAAGCTCAAATGTTGAGAAGGATTGGTGCACAGGTGATAGTGGTGTGGGAAGTGGTAAAGACTTTTAAGAGGTGGGGCCTAGTTAAAGTTAGGTCACTGAAGGTACACTCCCAAAGAGGATAGTGGGACCTCTCACTCTTTGTCTCCCTTTTTCCTGCCTGCCACGAAGAAAGCAGTCTTTCCCTCCCATACTTGTCAGCCATAATGTTCTTCCTCACCACAGGCCCACATGGTCAAGTAAAAGGAAGCTGACTAACACAGTCCCCTCAACATTGAAGGACTCATCTTAAACCAGGCCACCCAGGCCTTTGCTGAGACAAGTACTAGACTTCCTCATTCTGACATGCTATAAGACTCTTCTTCCTTTAATCTGAACTTCTTGTAAACTTTCCAGTGAGCCACACTTGCCCCACTCCAATGTATTTCTTTTTTATGTCCTTCTAGTATTTATTATAATCTGAATTACTTTTTAAAAAACTATATACTTTTGTACCCTTAGTATAAGTTCAGTGAAAGGAAAGGCTTTGCCTGTTTTGTTCACCTTTTTACTTCTACTACCTAATATAGTGGCACTTAATAAGTGTCTATTGCATGAGTGACTATGTATAGACGTGTGTGCTGATGCGGAAAAATGTAAAAGATATTTAAAAATTTTTAAACTAGGTTATACAATGTATTTAAAGAAAAGTCCCATGTTGGATTAAATAAAAAGGACCTACGTCCACATGAGTTTTAATAGATAAAATATTTTGAGAAGTTATAAAAGACACTTTTTAATACATACTTCTGCAGGGCCAGATAGCTCAGCAGACTAAAGCACTGCTTAGGCAGAGAGCAGCGGCCAGGATTCCATCCCCAGCCCTGTGCTGGTCCAACCCCCGGGGCACACCAATTGAGACTAGGTGTGGTGGCGCATGCCTGTAATCCCAGTGCTTGAGAGGCTGAAAATAGGAGAATCACTAATCTACCTAGTGAGACCCTGTAGACCCAGCAGACCCTAAACCAAATACATGAAAAAAAATACTTCTACAGGATTAAATTTGGAGTTTGTGGGAAGTAGTATTTTTATTTTTTAATTTATACTATTCTTTTTTATTTGTTTTGGTGGAACCAAGGATTGAACTCAGGCCCTTGCACTTGCCAGGCAAGCTATTCTACTGAGCTATCTCCCTGGCCCCTAATTTATACTATTCTTTACCATTTGCATTTTTACTATGTATATGCATGGATCTTTTTCTTTTCTTTTTTAGGTAAAGTCTTCCTCTATACTTAGGCTAAACTTACTATGTATGTAGCCCAGGTAGGCCTGAAACTCACAGCAATCTCCTGCCTCAACCTCAGGAGGGATGTGATTATAGGCATTCACCATCATGCCTGGGTCCTTGTTACTAAATTTTAAGATAAATTATTATAGTAGTACATTTTCTCTGAAGGATATAAAAATAAACCATTTCTAAGATTTTCCCTTCAGTCCATTGCCTTGTCACTCTTACTGGCATTATGAAGAGTTTAGCATTCTTCGGCAATGAGCAGACCCTTGAGGATTGCTGGCCTTTAAATTACCAAACTGAGTTAATGCTGCCAGTTGCAAATACAACTAAAATCACTTCAACAGAAGATTTACAGGATTTAAATATAACATTTTATTTAGAAATAATCCATCTTTATATAACAAGGGTTACCTTAGAAAGTTTACATTTTGTAATAAACATACATGTGGATTCAGGGACATATAAAATATTTCCTTGCAGGCTGTCAGAATCTATTGTCTGCACTTACACATGTAGATCTCATTAGTAAATTAATACATTTGGCCCCCCAGCCCCTTTTCCTATTAGTGAATAATTTGGAGAAACTCCCAGATCTCCTAGATATTTGCAGTAGAAAATGACATTGAAACTGGTAGGAAGTCAGCTGTAATAACCACATCCTTGTTCTTTCCCTTGCTCAACACTATGTCAAAATAGAGTTAATGTAAAAGAAATGTAAATGACTGCAGCCACACATGCTTGACTTTTTTATATGAGGTCCTCTTACTTCAGCCAAGATTATTTTAAAGCATAATATTGACATTTAGATAATTGCAGCATTTATACATCTCATCAAGTTTAAAATTCCAAATCTGTGGAAAAATATATTAAATTGTTAGAAAATAAGGCAGTGAGCTGAATGAAAGTTGATTATTAAGCACTTGAAGTACAAGAACTTTACTGAGATAATTTTGATGAAAATTATCTAAATTATAATTTCTGCCTGGATTTAAAGTAATGGCTTGACCATAGTGGGTTTAATTGTCAATGTGAGACACTAGGAGGTTTTTTTGTTGTTGTTGTTTAACAATTTAACTTTCATATTAAGAATAAACTTTGAAATAAAAAGAATAAACTTTGAAAATAACTTCTGAAATCTTACGACAAATTCTAAATGGAATGGAGTGTTTTAAAATTATTCAAACTGACCAATGGGACTTGAGAGGAAGTCCACTAGGAAATTTGAAATTTTTGTTATTGATCGAGGAACACATACTCATTCTGGCAGCACATGTACTAGCATTGGACCAGTGAACCATACTTACAAGATGAGACAGCTCTTCTTCCCTCAGAGACTCTCAACTATGAAAGCATACTCACCTTGCTACAGGTGACTTCTAAGCAAGGGGAGCTTACTGGAGAGGGCCAAATAACTTCAAGACATTAGATAGCCACCAAATTAACTAAAATATAACAGCATGGGAACCACACCAGCTTAGACTTTTCTTATGTAAACTGACACATTTTTTTTTTTTTAACTTTAAAAAATTGAAAGGCTGGCGAGACAGCTCAGTGGACTGAGTGCCTGCTTAGGCAGGCACAGGGGTAGGGTTCAATCCCAGGCACCACAGGCTGTGCAGCCCCCTACTCACCCAACCCACCGCCACCCCAACCTCTCACCATTCTCCCAGCCCCCATCCCACCCCCAGTCACCCACCCCTGGGCATGCTAAGCTGGCCACTGAAACCAAGCTTGGTGGCACATGCCTTTAATCCCTCTGCTGGGTAAGCTGCAAACAGGTGGATCACTACAAATCTGAGCTGCATGATGAGAACCTGTACCAAGTTATGTAGAGAGTTGAGAATGAATAGTTATAAACTTCAAGGCCAAGTTAAATTATGTTGCCTAATCATAATCACATACATGGTCATCAATTTAATCACATTGAACCTTCCAATGAGTTATAATAAGGAATTAAGTCTTAAGTTTTATCAACTTAATTTTTTTTTAAATGTATTTGGTTACTGTAGGGTCTCACCAAGCAGCTCAGACTCATGGTGAGCTTCCTGCTTTCAGTCTCCCCAGCGCTGGGATTACAGGCCTGCGCCTCTATAGCTGGACTCTGGCAGGCACAACCTGGCCTGGGGGTGGGGCTGGAGTGGCATGTGGTGCACGGGGCATAGAACTGTGGTCCCTGTACTTGCCTAAGCTTGTGTAAGCAGGCGCTTTAGTTCACTGAGCTATCTCACTGACTCTCCCAGTGAGATAGTTACCTTTTTCTTTTTCATAGAACCAGGGATTTGAACTCAGGCCCTTGCATTTGCCAGGCAAGCGCCTATTCCACTGAGCCATCTCACCTGCCCCTAAAGGGAATTTTTGCTTTTTTTTTTTTTAACCTTTTTCATTTTTAAGGGACAATAAGTAAGTTGTTCTCAGAAGCCTGTAAAGGAAAATAAGAACAAGAAATGTATTAAATGGAAGGAACAGTTAACTAGAAGGCATAACATTATAATGAGAACTATACAGAAAATGAATCTGAATATTCTCAGTGTATTTACACATTGATTCTTAAGCATTATGTATA
>PVKA01042173.1:0-17581 GCA_004027165.1 Ctenomys sociabilis
TTTATTCCTTTTAATGAGAAAAAAGATAAAGTAGCTATTAAACAGTTTCAAAACCGGTTTCCCTTCTCCCAGTTTTTAGCCCTTGTATTCTGTTTCTTTCCATTTTACTATATCTATTGTACTTTTCACATTTTATTCTTGTTATATGTTCTCAATAATATGCTATAGATCTTGTTATGAAATTCCTTGTTCTAAATGAAAATTGTTTCTACTTTGCTCATAAATCAATCTCTCTAAAATCACATACAATGTATTGTTCTGTCATTTTTTATGTTTTTATCTCAATGTCTTCATGTCTTTTGATTTTATAACCTCATTTTTGTGAATTGCCATATCAAAGATATAGCTTGAAATTACGAATTTTCCTGTGCTTATGTATTTTTGTAGCATATGTACATTAAATTGGAGACCAGTTAATTGGAAGACATAGTCATAATCCAAAATTTCAAAAGCTTCACAATGAATGTCAGCAAATTACCATTTCTTGTTGTGGTCATAACCTGTTTTAATAAGTTAATGTTTCTTGAACAAAACAAAACTCATTTATTTGTGTATTATTTCTAGATGTTTTGTGTTTATTATTTCTAGATGTTTTGTGTTACATCCATTAGCAAATCATTCTTTTGATTTCTGTTGTTCACAATGTATGCGAGCAATAATATTCAAATGCAACGTCAGTAGAACCATGGTTCATGAACTCAATCAATTCCATGTTTCTGGAAAGAAAGCCAACTGCTGTGTTTGTGTTGGAAATAAGGCCAGAGTAGTGTTGTCGTCTGGTGCAGTTTGCAAATGAAAACAAAATTTTGTCAAACAAGTCTGCTTGCAAGTCACTTGCAATCTTAATCCACACATAATATAAATCTAGCCTTTCCTGTATTGTTTTTCTTTTCTGAGCATTGTTTTTCAGCAAATGTGTTAGAGACCTTATGTACTTTATTGGAAACTATTTTACAATTACGTTTTGGTCGACAACAAAGACGTACTTTTCAAAAACTGAATATTGTGCAGAATACAGCAAAATAAGCCAAAGCAATTGAAGCAATTTTAAGTAGACATAAATATTTATACATGTGTGTGTGCCAAAAGTACCCACATAAACGATTCTAACATAGAAAAATAAAAATTTGTTAAAAAATTTTTAAAAGAATAGTCATCCAATAGGATAATAATTATTGAATTTTTGATATAATTCAGGTATAAAAAATAAGATGTGTAAATAACTACACTCTTAATTTACTGATAAGAGACATCTGCTATAATAATGGCTGTAAGTTTAATATCATGTATGCACCTTGTACAATACCAAAACAGTATGAAAACAGTTTGCAATGTATTAATTTATCGAATCTGTCTTGTTAAGGTGTCTTAAAACTGATTGATATTTGTATGTCAATGAAATAAAAAATAAATTTAAAAAAATAAATAAATAGAAGATGAGCACAAATAAAAAAGTTGCTTCAGTTCCTTTAAATACTAATATTCATGAAACAAACTGAATTCCATATTAGGATGAATGAATTACCTTAAGTGAAACAAGTATAACGTGAATGTTGTAGTGATTTTGATAGAATATTTTAGGTTAGAATAAAAAGAACAGATTTTGAAGACGAAATCACTCAATTTCAAGGATATACGCCAGTATTTTGCCGTTGAATGTATTGTCCTTGTTGTAACTTCATTGCTTCACCAAGAAAACTTTTGAAAGCCTCAAATTGTTCATTTAAATAAATTTGTCAAAGAGAAAAAGATTCATTTTTAGATATATTTGATAACTGTCTTTGACATCCAGAGTACATTAAAAGCACACAATAATAACAAAGAAATAGTATATACCCTTGTTATATTCTAACAATGAAAAATTTAATTTGTACTTAACTATGTAACTATTTTAACGCTTTAATAACTATTGTCATTGTTTTCTCTACAATCCATAAGTAAGTTGAATATAAATCTTGTTTTCAGTATTTTGTATTTCATATCCTAAAATATAAGCATTTTAATTTTAAACTATAAATGAATTCATACTTCACATAATATTTATTATATCTTTCATAAGCAAGAGTGTCATTATAATGTTCTGTGAGGGAATAAACCATATTTAATGTCTTTAAGTTTTCTCATGAACGTGGAAACTAATGAGAAGGAAACTGCTTTTCTTGATCTTTAAAACCTCCTGCAGATCCAAATTCTCTAGCATTCCCATTATGAAAGTTCAGGAAGTACCAAAGATAGAAACTCCAGGATATAAAAAAAAAGTATTTGTAACAGATAATCTTTAATGTCTCTACCATACTAAATATTATTTTCTATGATTGCTTTTTAACCTTATTCCAGGTTGTACACAAATAGGAAAGTATTGACTCATTACATAAATAGTTACATGTCTGACCTTATATTACATTACCCTGTCCCTCCATCATCTTATAAATCTGCCACATCCAACACAGTTCTTCAATGTTTGGAGGGAGGATGGTAGGGGTGAAATAGACAGGAATCACTGTGCAAGAACATCCCAGCACCTGCTGTGGGTTTATTTACACTATCAGTATATAAACAAGTTCATGGAGCATTTAAGGTGAGAGTAGGAACTAGAACAGGAAGAGTATCTACTCTGTAGTAGAAGACCCTGTATTGATGTTTTCATGGGGACAAGAGAAAATTGTCCGTGCTATCTTATGGTCAAGTCACTCTGTGCATCACTCCCTGAGCTGCACATACTTCCTCTGGGTCCCTGCCAAACTCATGGCTACCCAGGTACACACAGCTTCACTCCCAACCTAAAACATGAATCATTTTACTACTATTATAAAATATTTTTCATGTGTTTCATTTTACTTTATTGAATTTATTGACACTGCTTATGCATACATGGTCACATTCATCATAGAGAACTTGTAGCCGGGGATTGGTGGCGCAGGCCTGTAATCCCAGCACTTGGGAGGCTGAGGCAGGGGGATTGTTGTGAGTTCGAGACCAGCCCTGAGCTACAAAGTGAGCTTAAGGTCAGACTGAACTGCACAGTGAGATCCTGTCTCAAAAACACAAAAAAGAGAGAGAGAGAGAATTTGTACCTGGACATGATAAATTTTGATTCCTATTTTTTTTTCTCTTATTCACCCATCTGTTCAACTTCTTCTCCCCATTTAGCTAAAAAGTTTTGTTTCCATTGTATCCTTCTCTCTCCTCTCTCTCTCTTTCTGTCTCTCTCTCTGTCTTTTGGTAGCAGTGATTGAACTCAGGACCTTGCGCTTGCCAGGCAACTGCTTATTCTACTAAGCTATCTCCACAGCCCCTCTCATTTTTTTCTTTCCCTTTCTTCCTTGCCCTTTATCATCTTCCTATTTTTCCATTGTTTTTGTAAATTTTCTTCCTATTTCACAGAATGTTTTAGTTTTCATTTACACTTTCAACTTCTCCCACTCATGAGACAATTCTGCAGATAATACTACATTTACACAGGAGGTTGTAATTTTTTTTTTCATTCATGACTGTGATCTCAAGTTGCATCCATTTACCTATAGAAGTATCAAGTGTATCTTTCTTTATGGCCAAGCAGTACTCCATTGTATAAAAGGGTCACAGCTTTTTATCTAGTCTTTGCTTGATCTGTTTTCATTTCTAGGATTTACCTATTACCAGTTTTGCTGCTATATACATTGATGCACATATATCTCTGTGGTGTTATATTTTTAACTTTTTCAGGGAAGATAGCCAGAAAAGGAATAACTGGGTTGAATGGGACCTTTAACCCTACGTTTTAAAGGCCTATCCGCATGGACTTCCACAGTGCCTGCATCATTCTGCATTCCCAAAAGTGAAGAGGGCTTCCTTTCATTTCCGAATCACTGTCAAATTTTGTTATTGTTGATATTTTCCAATATTATCCATCCTTTCCTAATTGAGATGCACTCTCATCTGTGTTTTAATTTGCACCTCCTGAGTGATCATTGACGATGTCATTTTTTTCTTACATTTATTTACTGTTTGTCCTTCTTACTCTAAGAAGAATTTATTCACTTATAATGCTCACTTTTGCACTGGATCTTTGAATTTGGTTTCCTTATATTTTTTAGATTTTTATTTGTTCTAGAAATAGAATAGCAGAATGCATCAAGAAATAAGATTCAACATATCCTATATATGACAACACATTTAACTTAAAAAGAAATTCATAAACTAAAGTTCAAAGGCTAGAATACAATCCTCTATTTGAAAGGGGCTCAGCAATAAAGCAGGGGTGGCTATTGAATTGCAGACAATATGAATATCAAGCCACGACTGTTAAAGGAGATAAAGAAGGTCACTATACACTTGTTAAGGAGAAACTCTAAAAAGAAGTAATAACATATATATATATATATATATATATATATATATATATATATATATACCCAACATAGGTTCATCAATCGATATAAAACAAATATTAATGAACTTGAATCACTAACATAATAGGACATCTTAATACCTCACTGTCACAGATAGTTTAAGTAAACAAAAAGGAAATTACCAAAGAAGTATCACAACTGAACCAAACCAGTGAATGAATAGACTTAGTAGATATTTATAGTGTGTTCCACCCTACAATATCTGAATACATATTCCTCTGAACTGTGTGTGGTATGTTTTCTGAAGTGAACAACATACTATCCCATAAAATATGCTGAAATACATGCAAAGAAATTGAAATTATCTCATGTGAATTTCCTAATCATAGTGTACATAAATTAGAAATCAGTGACAAAGGAAACCATAAAACCTACATAAATACATGGAAACTAAATGACACCACCCTTGGCTACTAGGAATGACAGATTAAATTTAGAAATTGAATAGTATTTACAAGTAAATAATAACATATCAGAACTTATGGGATGCAATGAAATCTATCCTACAACGGAAATTTATACTGGTGAATTCTCATAGTTGGAAAACAGAAAGTTTCAATGTAATTAATCAATGCTTAAAAATATTATCCAAAGGAGGAAAGAAAAGATTGAAAATGACACAATTAGAAATGAAGAGTTGAGTGTAAATGGATTCTGCAGATATTGAAATGATCATGAATATTTGCTTCAAAAACTTGTTATAACAAGATGGAAAGCACAAAGGAAATGCACATGGTTCTAGATACATATATATTATCAGAGTAGAACCAAGAAGACATAAAAATTCTAAATAGTTAAATCAGTCAATGAAATAAAACAATGCAATAAAAAACTTACCAACAAAGAAAATAACGTCCTCATGGATTTACTGCTGAATTCTATAAGAAATTTAAGGAAATTCTAATGTCATTAAACTTCAAACTCTTTAACAAATGTAAATAGAAGCAGTACATTTGAATTCATTCTTGGAAGTATTACCTTGATACCAAACTAAAGAGAGACCCAACCAAAAAGGAAGACATCAGGCAGCTCTATCTAATGAACATAAATGATAAAGCCCTAAATAAGATACTGACAAACAGAATGCAACAAGTCACCATGACGATCTAGGAATGAATAGTTCAACATATGGGAATCTTGCATGATACCACTACACCAGCGGTGCTATTGCAGATCAGTAAATGTAATACAATATTAACAGAGTCACAGACAAAACAATCACACAATCACATCGATAGAGAAAAAAGATTTGACAAAGCCCCAGAACTAATTCTTGATAAAGGTACTGTATCACTACTAAAAACACTATTAAAAGCATGTGGTCTTTATTCCAATGTAATAAAAGCCATCTATGACAAACCAATAGCCAACACAATACTAAGTGGTCAAACTGTGAAGGATTTCACTTTGAAATTAGAAGCAAGACAAGGATGTCCACTATCATTACTCTGATTGAATATATTTCTGGAAACTTTAGCTGGAACAATTATGCAACCAAAAGAAAAGGACCAATAAATGGAAGAAATTAAATCATTATTATTTCATTTGACAAGATGCTTTATGTAAAAGATCTCAAAACTTCATCAAAAGACTTCTGGATTTAATAAGCAAATTCATGAATGCAGCTATATAGAAGTCAACACTCAAGGGCTGACCACATAGCTCAATAGATTAAAGCACCTGCTTAAGTAGACGTAGGGCTTAGGAACTTTGATCCCTGGGACTGTGGTGCTGGCCTCGACCCCCAGGCTTGCTGAGATTGTGACTAAGAGTGGGCATGGTGGCTCAGGCCTGTAATCCCAGCCTTTGGGAGGCTGTAAACAAGAGGATCACTACAAGTCCAGTTTACATAGTGAGACCCTGTAGACCCTGTGTTAAATATAAAAAATTAAATAAGAAACAAGTCAACACTCAATAGTTTATAGTACTCCTGTACACAAACTCACAGAGAAGTCAGAGAAACATCACCTTTCACAATAACATCAAAACAATGAAATACTTAAGAATCAATCTAACAAATGAAGTAATACAGCTTTATAGTGAAATCTACAGTGCTTTTAAAAAGGACCCAGAAGAGAATATCAGAAAATAGATATCCACTGCTCTTGAGAAGGAAGATCCAACATACTGAAAATGGTCATACACCTAAAATTATTGTATAGATTCAATACAATCCCAATCAAACTATCATTAGCACACCTAACAGAAATAGAGAAAGTAGCTCTAAAATTCATTTGAAGCCTAAAGAACTCTAACAGGGCCACAACTGTAAGTCAGGGAACATCATAACCCACAACTTAAATTATACAAAGGGGATACTAAATGTGTTGGAAGAGAGAATGGGTAGAAATCTTGGAGATATAAATGTACATGAAGACTTCATGAAGGAGAAATATAACAAACAAGAACTGGGTCTCATCTTGTTAGAAATTTTTCACACAGCAAAAGAAATCATCAACCAAGTGAAAATACAACCCACACAAGGAGAAAAAAAATTAGCCAGTTGTTTCTCGAAGGACTAATATCTAGATCATTTAAATTGCTTTCATGTGTCTTCCTCCATGAACTCCTTTAGAACCTCAACACAATGTTTTACAGACATTTGAGACAATCTTCAGACACATTCCATCACATAAAATTTTCTTACCTTAATCAGTGTCTTTTCATCTTGTTTAAAGCATGTAAGTCTCAGATCTTCACTACAAATTTTATCATAGTAACTGCTCTTATTAGTAATTTCCAGCTATTGTTTGGCCACCTTGACAGGAAGAATGTATCTCCCTGAACACTGGATGGTCCTAGTAATCAGGCCAGAGATTTTGCCTTGGAACTATGCAAGTACTTACATGCTGAACATGTGCTTGCTGGTTGGAATTATGAAATACATAGAAAAATAGTTTCCAAACATGCCTAAAGGACCAGTCTTTTATCTGTGGAATATGAGGTTTCCTCACTTAAAAAAAGGAATGATCTGTTTTTAAACATTGAATTAAGATTCCTAAAATATGATTAAAAGAGGCTATGTGAGTCTCATTAATTATCCCTTTCACTGAATGCTCTAGAAAGATAGAAAAAAAGTAAAAAGACTTTAAAAATCAATTTTTTCTTTTTCTTTCTTAGTACCAGAAATTGAATTCAGGGCCTCATACTAGGCAGGCAAGCCTGCACTGCTCAGCTACTTCCTTAGCCCCAAAGTCTAAGTATTAAAAGATAATCTTGAAAGTGAAAGTTTGTTTTCATTGTTTGCTTTGAAGTCTTTGCTCTTTGACGTCATATTTAGTGCTCTTAAAATTTCCAGCTATCCTTTGCCTCCTATACAGTAAAAACATATCTTCCCGAACTCAGGATGCTCCTAGTAATTAGCTCAGGGATTAAACTATATGCTACATTAATGGTTTTAACATGCTATTTAGATAATATTATTTCTTTCATATTTTACTTATGTTGTCACAAATACTGTTTCCTGATTATTCTACTATGACCACCTCTGATACATAGGGTATATTTTCTATTTCTAATGATTTTTGTTAAAATACATTATTTCCAAATTGCTACAATATTGTGTTTCTATTTTCATTGACCTATAAGCTATACTCTACACAGACATATGTATTACAAGTGTCTTAATGCTAATTAGATTAAAAGTTATGTGCATGATCTCATTGTGTCCATTGACCTAAATTTTGTGAATTTGCACCTTGGAGAATTGATATTTTCACAAGTCATTTGAAAATTCCAGCTGTGGTAGCTGGAATATGTAGCTAATGAATCTTGCCAACATCTGAAGCATTTTTAAATCAGCACTGACATTGATTTGGAGATTTTCTGTTAGATGATATGATTACTTAAAAAAATAACATTAATTAGGTTATTAGTTTTTTATCACTAATCTCCTCTCTCTTTCTCTCTCTCCTCTCTCTCTTTCTCTTTCTCCCTCTCTCTTTCCTCTGGAATTTCTATTCCATTTTTGAGTTGTTCTCCTATAAAGAAAGCATTATATTCTTACTTCAGTTGTTTTATTCTATGTAATCTCATGTTGTTAATGCCTATATAGCCTACCTGCACTATTTTTAGAGATGTATGAAGTATGTATTAATTAATCAATCATGTTAACTAACATACAAAAACAATCTTTCACAAGTTAGAGGATGACAGGTCATTTTAAACACATCTTTGTATCTTACAATTTTGCATGAACATCATGAATCTTAATTTCAAAACACAGGTATTTCTTTCTGGAAGTATATAATAAAATAAAACTTTGTTTTATAGTAGGTGGAAAATCCTGTTAGAGAAATCCGGAAATGTAGTCTGTTTTCTTAAACTGTACTTTGATCCTATCTGAAAATTTAAAGGAAAGCATAAGCCACAGATAAAAAAAAATGAGTGTATTTTTCCTAGATTTATAAACATTTATTAATGTGTGATATCTCAGAATATTTTAGCCACTTCTATAAGTTCTGATATTTAGTATATTCTAGTATTCAAAGGTAAAGATCAAATGAAGTGACAAATATTGCTGTTTGAGGTATCAGAATATATACATCGCTAAACAGAGGCACAGGTTTTCTTACTACAATCACATTTTATTCTTGGGAATATAGGTTTAAAAGTCTCCTTTGACACTCTGTATTCATGATGTGGATGGAATCCACATGATTTATTTGTCAATAAACTGACATAGTAATAATATTTCATCAAACTAAGTATGTCCTGTAAGTATTTTTCTGTTTAAGCAAAGATTAATGAATAATATGTGAGTATATTAATTGGAATCAGTAATATGTGTAGTTTGTATTTTTGTGTGATTCTCTCACTGTGTAATTTGCCTTACAGATACAATTTGTCGCTGGTGTGCATAAAGTTTTCTATAGGAACAATTCCAACATAAAGCTTCTCCAGAAGCACATATGGCAAATCATATTCTGCAGAATCATAAAGTGGCTCTTCATTTTCAAATCTTTTATGCTTGGACATTGCAATGTTGGGCGACATGGAATAAATCTATACAAATATCATTTGGAAAACTTCACTAGTACTAATATTTAACCATTTCTATACAAATCACTAGCCTCAAATATATTGGCTTTGAGAGACTATTCAGGAGCAAATCAGTATTAGCCTCCTTCCCCTGAAGTGGATCTGCATTCCTCAATCAAGGGAATCTTCACAGGGACTCAGCTCTCAGAAATGAATTTGAAATAATTCCCATTAGTAATGGCATTTTGAAGTTGCTCTATGGATTCAGAAATGATCCGAGGTAGTTCTATATTCCTAAAACTTTTTCAAAAGAACAAGAGCTTATGTTATAACATAAATGCAAATGGCAGGCCCAGTTACAGTTGCACAGCAAGCCCCGAAGCTCGATCAAGGGCACTTAGCTGATTCCTGGGTATTTTGCACTGGGTTGAAAGTAGAAATAAACATATTTCTACGTTAAAAATCAAAGCATACTGAACATTATTTTCAATGTTTTTTACTCAACCTTTCTTAAGATGCTTTTTCTATTTTTTTTCTGGGAGCACAGTGTTTACTGCATTGTTCAAGATAATAGCAAATCCCTTCATGGTACATGGGGATAATTTAAATATTGCCTAGCATTCAAACCTCAAAATGGGAATGGCACTTGCATGTTGAAAGCAACAGGTTTAAGGAACAAGAACAACAACAGAAAAACCCCATATTTTGAAGTGTAAATTGTCTGTGAACATTTTGGTCTTCTAAATCTGTACTGTAAATAGAGAACTATACAATGTATTAATTATTGAATCCATTCTACTAATTTGACTTAAAACTGTCTTGCTATATTGTCTTAAGGAATTTTTTTTAAAGGTAATAAAAGAAAATGAGAGACTAAAATAAAAACTTAAGGCTTCTTGAGTGCATGTGGTAATAGTCAATCATATGATTCATCTTTTTAGTTTTCCATAATTTATTGAAGGACAAATAGCAATGAGACAGTTTTAAGTCAAATTAGTAGAATGGATTCAATAATTAATACATTGTATGGTTTTCATAGTGGTTACTTGTCGTACAAGTTGCAGATATGATAGTCTATTTACAAACACTATTACAGCAGATGCCTCTATTGATTGAATTAAGGAAATGTAGTTGTATACCTATCTTTTTTTTAAGCTCAATTATAGTATAGTTCCAATGATTAATACTTTTTCCATTGTTATCTTCCTAGTGGTTATCCATAGTTGCAAGAAGCACACAGGATATCCTGTCCAAACAGTATTAGTGCAAATCTTTCTTCTCACAGAATTATGCAAAAGTACTGCATATTTATCCTAACTGTATTATATATAAAAATGTAGAATGGTTCTTCCTGTGTATCCCCTTATTTATGTTTACTGCTGCAGAGACGGGTATTCTATTTGCATTCAATTATTATAGGTGCTTGAATTCAGTGAAACAATCCAACACAGTCCAGCAGTCCACAATAGAAGTGAGTTATCCAAAGAGGTTGTTGACTAGAGTCATTTACAGCTCAGCATATTATTATGGCTTTAATTTACCTACTTTGTTTTTATACTTTTCTGCTGGATGGTTAAGAATGAAAGAAAGCAAGAACTATATAACAAAAAAAGTAACTTTTATATCTGATGAGGTCAGTCACGTCCCCTCAGGGACATACTTGTAACGTCCCTGTAGATCTTGTAACCCTGTACCTCATTCTGTAGATCCTTTGCCAGTGTCAGCCATGTGGATGAGTCACAGCCATTGCTTTACCAGTTTGCTCTCTGTGAAAGCCTGAGAGAAATTTTTCCCTCCATGTGGCTCTCCTTAGGCACACTCTTCTGTGGCTCTATAATCTCCTTCATCAGAAAATTTGGGGCACAACTGAGTTCCATGATGTCACAGTACAGGTTCTCCTATGTCATGAGTCTTCACTGACCTTGAAAAGCTAGGGCATCTTGATCGTTATATCTGTTAATATGAGCAACAGATTTCATGATAAAAATAGGTAATATGTCATCATTGTTAATCATCTACACTAGTTTTGAAAATCTGTAATGTGTGTATTGTGATGAGTAGCCCTAGTTTTGTCTTTGCTTTCATTTTTGTTGATCCTGTATTTACTCTTCAAAAAAATTATAACAAAAAATTAAGAAGTTAAAAATTTTTTAAAAGTTAAAATACATATATATATATATATATATATATATATATATATATATATATATATGACTAGTTCTGTTTTTGATTGCCTTCTTAGAGGTGACTACATTAGTTTAATTTTTAAAGTTCTCCTGAGGTATAGTTTTTAAAAAAGTACAAATGTATAATTTTTACATGTACAACAAAAAGACATGTAGAGAAATGAATAGAAAATCAATTTGTTTTTTCCTGGCACCAGGGAAAAGACCCTGGGCTTTCCAGACAGGCATTATTCTACTGAGCCATCAGCCCAACTCTGCAAAATGAAATGATTTAAGAAATACATCATCTCACTGATTTGCTCTGTGTGCACACGACAGCGAGTGAGAGGGGAATGAGCAGGGCATCACTTTCTGTCTCCCTTACTCTCTTTCTCCTGCCCCTCCACCTTCTCTGTTTCATTTCCTTGGTAAAATGAAACAATTTTTCAAAATCACAATAATTTAATAAAAATGTTAGTAAGCTGTTTTATTTTATCAAATATAGAAAAAATATCTACCCAGTTCCCATCATCTTGCTACCCAGCCCTTTTCAGTGTCAAGGGAGTGGGAACTTCAATGAGTCCTCTTTGGCGAGGACAGGTCACCAGCATTCGAAGGCACATCTTGTTGCTGGGCCCTGTTCCTGCCTTGTCTGTCTGTGTCTCTGTGGTTTCCGTACCAAGTTGCTCTGTCCGCCTCATAATGCATAGTACACTACCTCACTACAAGCCTAAAAGCAAAGGCCCAAGTTACTGTGGGCTGAAACTATTGTACCCCAAGCCAAAGGAGCCTTTTGTCCTATAAAGCATTTATTTCAGACTGTTTTGCAACATGGACTGAGCATGTGAGAATTACCTTGAAAATGTTTATGTCAAATATTATTATTCTGTTAACAGATATTGAATGCCGTATGTCATAAAAAATGCTAAACATCTGGAAATATTATATATTTATCTTTGAATTTATATAGCTAAAAGCCATGTAGGGCTTGAGAGATAGCTTGGCTATCTAAGAGCCTGCCTGGCAAGTGCAAAGACCTGAGTTAGATCCCCAGTAGCACATGCTATGCAAACCCTGTGCTGTGCAGGCCACTAAAATCTGGTATGGTTGGCCTATAATCCCAACCATGGGATTATAGAGACTGAGGCAGGAGGATCACTATTAGGCCAACCTGTGTAGAAAGACCTTGTATTAATTAATTAATTAATTAATTAATGTTTAAAAAATGGTTTTTAAGAACCATGTAATAACAAAGAGGAGGCAAAAATAGAATCATATTCATGTTTTTTTACTTGATAAGAAAAGGTGCATCTTCATTCTAAGTATATTGTGGAAAGTTAAGGCAATAATTCAATGCTAGATGTTATAGAAATATGTGACTGTGTTCTAGAAATTGACATATATGTATCTATTACATTATTTAATCTGGTGCTTAGTCTGATATTTGATAATCTTTGATCTACCACCCAAAACAGTTAATACACATTAATGTCCTGCATAATTAAATGAATAAAGTAAATATAGCACATTATACTAAACAAATGATATATATAACATAGAAATTTATGCAATATGATAGTATATGTGATAAATTTTACAGAAAAAAATTAAAATTCTAGCTAACATAGTATGGATGAGAAGCTAGAAATACTCTTGGTGAAAATATTTTGAATCCTGAATTTCATAACCCCTAAAAATGTGTTTATAAAAGTAGTGGACAGCCAGCAAGATAGATCAGCTAACTAAGCATCTTCTCAGGCAAGCTCAGAAACTGGGGTTTGATCCCAGGTACCACATGCAGTGCTGACTGCACGTCCAGGCACTGGGACTGGGAATCATGGTTCATACCTCTAATCCCAGGCTGGGAAGGCTGAAAACAGAAGGACCACTATGAAGCCCATCTGCTTAGGGAAACCCTGCACCACATACATAAAAGAAATGCAAAAAGAAAAGAAAAGGAGTGGAAATCTTTCAGATATATATCTTTGATTCTGCTGCAATCCATGTATGTGTGCACATGTGCACATACATGAGCATTTGGGAACTGGAGATAGCAAGGCAGTCACCAGATTTATTTAGTATGATTGACAGTATAATGTTGAGAAAAATATCTTCCAAAAATCTCAGTGTATTAACACAACAATTGTCCCCTTCATTTATAATACATGCTCCAGGTAAAGCAGTTTAGTCCCTCCATAACTCCTCTATCATTTACCTTTTAAGATCTAAAACTGAACATGGTGATGAAAATACTGCAACTGAGCACAGTGAATGTGAGTAGAAACCAGATTTTGAAGCATTGCTCTGTGAGGTCATTTATGTTATGGTTAAGTACATTTACTTCTGCTTTTTAAGATTTATTTTAGTATATTATTTTTACAGCTATGTATATCAAGTATAGTGTTAAACAAGAGAACTGCAGGTCAATCTGCCTAATGAATGTAGATGCAAAACTTTGAAATAAAACACAAATAAACAAAATGCAACAAATCATCAAGAAGATTATGCAATATAACTAAGCGAGATTCAACCAGGAATGCAGGGATGGTTCAATATACTAAAATAAATAAATGTAATACACCATATAACAGAGCCAAAGACAAAAACCACGACTATCTCAATAGATGCAGAAAAAGGCTTTTGGCAAAGTCCAATACTCATTCATCATAAAAACCCTATAGAAAATTTATTTATCTATTTATTTACTTTGTGTGGCCATCTCAGCCCATCCTGGGGGTGGGGCCGGCAGAGCATGTGGTATTGAACTGCAGTCCCTGAACACTTACCTGAAGTTGCCTAAGCAAGTGCTTTAGACCACTGAGCTATCTTGCTGGCTCTCTACAGAAAATTTAAATAGATGGTCTTTTCCTCCAAATGACAAAAGTCATCTATCAGAAATCAACAGTTAACATCATACTAAACAGACAAAATCTGAAAGCTTAAACCATAAAAATCAGGCACAAGACAATGATAACCACTGTCATCACTCCTATTTATTATAGTTAGGGGAACATTAGCCAGAGCAATTAGACAAGAGAGAAAAACAAAATCAATAAAGATTGGAAATGAAGAAGTGAAATTATTATTATTTTCACATGTCATGATACTCTACATAGAAGATCTGAAAATCTCCACCAACAGGCTTCTAGATATAATAATCACAATTATTATCACTCCTATACATTACCAAACTCACTGAGAGAGATTTTAGGGAAACTACACCCTTTACAATAGCATCCAATAAAATGAAATACTTATGAATCAATCTAACAAAGGAAGTAATATATCTACACAGTGTAATTTACAGTACTCTAAAAGAACAGATCAAAGAAGATTTCAGAAAATGGCAAGACACAACTTACTCATGGATAGAAAAGCTAACATTGTGAAAATGGCCATATTCCCAAAACAGTCATAGAGATACAAGGCCATTCTGATCCATATACTATTGTTATACCTTACAGATATAGAGAAACTATTCCCAAAATTAATCTGAAACCAGAAGAGACTGAGAATAGCAAAAGCAATTCTCAGAAAAAGGAAAGGCAGAAGGCATCACAAACCCTGACTTGAAATTACACTATAAAGCTATTGTGATAAAATTAACAAGGTACTGGCAAAAAACAGATATGAGGATCAATGGAACAGATGGGAAGATACAGACACAACCATAAATACAATCAGCCACGTCATCAATGAAAAAGAGGGCCAGACATGTTCCCTGGAGGAAAGATAGTCTCTTTAATGAATGGTGCTGGAAAAGTTGGATTTCCACATCCTAATCACTAAAGCTAGACTCATGTCAATCACTATACTAACTAAAGTCAATAAGGATCAAAGATGTAAATATTAAGACAAATTTAGGGAAACTGAGGTACAAAATAAAACTTAGTGAATCGCTAAAACTAGCTACAATTTCCAACTTGGAACTTCTTTAGAAATTTAAATCTTTGGTGTTTCTAAAGTTATGTGTTTGTTTGTTTGCTTTAATTTTTCAGTCCCAATTATTGTTATGTCTTAAACTAAGTTTTGCACTAGTAAAATATTTTGAAATAAGTAAATATCAAACAGAGTAGAGGAAATATAGGAGGAAATTTAAAAAAATGATCATTGATTAATGTTTTCCTTTTCTGGCAAAGAATGTGTAAGTTCTTATTATTGCTAAAGTTTAGTGCTATTATTTTTTAACTTTTCTTTATGTATTTAGTACAGGGTCTATAGTGTTGCACTACATACAGACTTAAAGTGATCCTCCTGTTTTCAGCCTTCCAAGCTCTGGGATTACAGGGGTGTGCTACCAAGCACAGGCCAATTGCCATCTCAGTGAGCCCTGGGGGGCAGGGCCAGAACAGCTTGTGTTGCCAGGGAACAGACTCCAGCTCCTGCCCTTTGCCTAAGCAGGCTCTTTAGTTCACAGAGCTACCTGGCCAGAAAATGCTATAATATGTAATATTCTCAGGTGATATATGTTGCCTAATGTATGAAAATGTATGCCATAATTGTCTTGTTTAATCTCTTCTTAATAATATGTAAGTTTGAATGTGTTATGATGTTATTTAAAATTATTCTTAGAGAGCTCAGCAAACTACAGCATCTGCTCAGGCAGAATGCAGCAGCCAGGGTTTAATCCCTGGCATGGCGTGCATGCCGGGGCCACCAGCCCATTCCCCTACGTATGGCTAGCCTCCTCCTGGGGAGCAGGGGGTGCTGAGAGGGTGACTGAGACTAGGCATGGTGGCATGGGCCTGTAATCCCAGCACTTGGGTAGAAGGCTGTAAACAGGATAATCACTATAAGTAGAATCTACATAGTAAGACCCTGTAGATCCTGTACTAAATACAAATAAATAAAGAAATAAATAAATATTCTGAGGCAACCAATGAAATTGTAAATTTGTTCTATATTATTCAAAGTATATTAGAGAATCTTAGAGACATCTAAGTTTGAGCATTTTGATTTCAACTGTTCTTCTTTTTTAAAATATTACTGAGGGCTAAGGCTTAAAAGATGGATGCTAAAAAGAGCCTTCCTAAATATATTACTTATGTTTTTGTCTCTTTCTTCATTTGTGTTATTCTTGCATGTCAATAGTAGTGTTGTATGCAGCTGAATTAAATAGAAAAGTTGCAGCAATTCTGACAAGTCTAAGCCCTCAGGAGCCAGGATAAAAGACAAGATAATTTGCAACTGAGAGAAAAGGACACTCCAGTTCTTGGCTAGACCTCAGGACAAAAGATCACACAAATGCACACCTGCCTAAAGATAAGCACCTGAGATTGATATTCTAAACAGGTGTCTATGACATTGAGAAAGCCAGGAGGTGTCACTGACCCAACCCCTGTGGGAAAAGCCTCTGTTCTATATTTTTGCTTCCTTGCTATGTGACCCAATTCCCTCATTTAATCCTGGATTTAATCAATTTTACCTGAACAATTGTGCTTGCAAATCTTACTGATGGACCACCTCATGTGTGAGTGGTCTACCTTAGCTCCACCTCACCTTATGGTTTTACCCTATAAAAATCCTAGAAAAGGCAGACTCCTCAGCAACCCAATCAAATTCCCTTCTGTCCCTCTCAGACAGAAACTTTCTTTCCCCCAGTAAATATATTCTGTTCTCAGCTTCCTTTGTTCCTAAAAGTCATTCTTTTAGGGCTAGCTAGGGAGATAGCTCAGTAAAATAAGTGCTTAACAGACTATAAAAAGTGCATTTATAATTGAAATTAGATGTTAACAATACAATAAATGTTTTCTGAGATCTGCAGTTAAGCAACTTCTCATTTCACATTGCAAAATGTAATTTGTTCTACATAGTTTAAGGAAGAACCTTAGGAAAAAAATCTTTATTTGTATTTCCTATTATGAAAGTTTCTGGTCTGCTGATATTTTATCTGGGCACCATATGCTGCAATGTCATGGGCCTTCACAACCACTGGAGCCACAGTTCTCACTTCTAAAAATGATCTCATCTTGAGGGCTTTCAATCCACACCATAAGCCATTAGGCACACACACACACACACACACACACACACACACACACACAC
>PVKA01042174.1:0-17580 GCA_004027165.1 Ctenomys sociabilis
TGCAAAAAAAAAAAAAAAAGAAAGAAAGAAACAATGAACTTTTAACTGACACTTTTTTAATATCTTTTTCTTTCTAAGTGATGTACCTCCATCTTATGTTCAAACTAAATTTTATAAGTTGAAAGCTGCCTGCGTTCCCTTTTGGCAGAAAAAGACTTTCCCAGGTGGGTATTGTAAGTAGTTGTGTAGTTGAGAACACAGGGCTCAGGGCCACGTGCCATTTGTCTGAGTCACTTCAGCTATAACTTTCTAGTATCTGAGCTTCATTACTCAGAATTACAAATTCCACTCCCTACCTGGTAGGATTTTCCAAAGGCCTAACTGAGATAACAAAGAGGAAAATATCATCTCAGTGTTGGGCATTTACTGACTTCTCAGCCAGCCACTGCTGTGCACGCAGTCTACCGAGCACACTGTTCTAAGATATGTCAGATGCCCAGTTCCTCCAACCGTTTGTGGGTGCTTTGTATGTGCATAAGTCCTACACTCAGGCCCTTGGAGCAGAGTGGACAGCTGTTAGAAATCTATAGTTTTGGTCTCATCCCAAACCTACCAAATCCTAATCTCTAGGCAGAGCCCAGAGTCTGAGTTGTACTCTTAAGCTCAGAATGCCAGCCATGGTGGGACACAGTAATCCCAGCCCTTGGGAGGCAGAGGCAGGAGGATAACTACAAATTTAAAGCCAGTGTGGGTTCAATAGTGAGTTCAAGGCCAACCTGAGCCATGTAGCAAGACCTTATCTCAAAAACAAAGTTCACTGCAAGTCTCTCGTGGTCTGCCTAAGCAACATTGCTGACAAAGTGTGTGATGAAGCTGGGCATGGTGGCACAGGCCTGTAATCCCAGCACTCAGGAGGCTGAGGCAGGAGGATTGTTGTGAGTTCAAGACCAGCCTGAGCTACAAAGTGAGCTTAAGGCCAGCCTGAATTGCATAGTGAGACCCTGTCTCAAAAAAAAGTGTGATGAAATAACTCCCTTCCCTTGAGCAGACATGACTCTTGCAGTGTGCATGACGCAGGGCACACCTCTTAATGCCTGTATGCCTCACTTGGAAAGTTAGGGGCCAGCCAGATAGCTCAGCAAATTAAAGCACCTGCGATTAAGATGACATGGTGATGCATGCCTATAATCCCAGCACTTAGGAGGCTGAAAAACAGGAAAGGTCACTACGAGTGCGATCTGTATAGTGGGACCGTGCACTAAATGCATAAAAAAAGAATAGAAGCAAAGCATTAGGCCCTGCACGTGGTGTTATCAGGGCCCTATGTGCTTCCACTTTGGTGAGACTCTACAAACAATTTCAGATTTAAATTTCTGTTCTACAGAGATCATCGACTACCTTCATGAGACTAGTCTACCTTTGTTTAAAGAAAAGTTACGAAAGATGAAAACCAGTGGCACCCAAATCCGAACACCTGCAGCACCCAAGCAGGTTTTCCTGTTCAGAGACATCTTTTACTGTGAAGATGACAGTGAGGGAGAAGACATAGAAGAACAGAGCTAAGCCCTTTCTAGTCCTCTTGGTTGGATGGTATTTATATGTGTGTCAGCTTTCCAGAACTGCAGCAAAGTATCCGAGACCATGACGCCCTACAAAGAAGGAAAAGTTTATTCCAGCCTGTGGCATAAATTGCAGTGGGGTGAAGGAGCCCGCAAGAGAAGGTCCAGTCACCCAGGGGTGGGGTGCTGCCCACCTGTGTCCTTTAACTGCCACTGCCAGCGTGGGGACTTGTGTCGTCAAGGGCTCAACAACAGCTGCTTTGCAGTCTCTAGGATCTCGCACACACCACCTCTGGCAGAATCCTGCTGCGAGGAACTGTGGGAAATCAAGGTCCCAGGCTCCTGAGCTGCCCACATTGGAGAGCACAGAGAATCATCCCCAACAGCGACATCACCACCATGAATACCAAGATGCAGCTCCACTGTCACCTGCTGCCCTCTGATGTCACTTAGGTAGCACTGCTGTGATGTTAGGATGTTCCTGTACAGAACTAAGTGTGAACTAGGCCTGCCACACAAGGGTGAATACAATGACTGTCGGAGGCTTGCTCACCTCTGTCCCCAACACCTATCACAGTGTCACACAGACTATAGATATTCAGTAAATACTGGCTTCTTACCGAGTGTTTCTCCTGTAGAGCTCCTCCCCTCAAATGTCCCCGTCTCTGTGCAGATGGAATTGTAGTAAGTGCATGCTCCCTTCAGAGGATGATGCGGTAAGACATCGGAGCCTGAGAGTACAGCCTGGATGCTAGGAATGGTAGCATATGTAGGAATGGGATGTTTATAATACTGAGAAAATGTCCTTTTATAGGAAACATGTAATGATATTTTTTAACATTAATACAGTGATTAAAAATGGTTTTGTTGACTTGTAAAGGCTATTTCTGATTGTCGAGACGAATGACTTAAGAGGTAACTGGGGAGAGGGCTGAGCTGTGAGGACTTTGATCTCAGCTGCCTGCTGATGAGTTCTTAGCTGAAAGAATTACTGGGGGTGGGGCAGAGTTGGAGGAGCCTCACTAAGGCTGTGCCCCTGAAGGGTGTCGCTTCTCAGACCCTTGCTCTGCATCCTGGCTTCCATAGGTAAGTGCCACAGATCCCAGCCGTGGGGCCATGCCCATGGGCTGATGCTTCTTGGAGCATAAGCCAAGATTTCCGCTAAGTTGTCTTGGCTGTGTGATATGAAAAGATACTATTTCAACTGAAGTATTTGAAAATATGTTTTCTCAATTTTGTAGAAGAGAAAAGGAAACTTATTACAGAAGCATTAAAATGTATGAAATGAACCTAAAATGTCAGCAGTGATTCTTTCTCTGCATTCATAAGCTTGAAGTTTTCCAGGCTGGCTGGCTTATTTGAGACAGTCTTGTTCTGTAGGTAGCCCAAGCCAGCCTTGGAACGTGCAGTGACCATCCTGCCTGAGTCTCCCAAATCCTGGGATTACAGGTATATGCCGCTAATCTAGAACTCCAGCTGTCAGAACGATGTTGTCAGAACGATGTCTCCCAATTGCCCCAAGGAATCTGAACTCACAATGCTAAGGATAGCACTGGCCTCTGGTTTCCTAACTGCCCCAGGCCCGACAGAGTTGTCCATGCCCAGGTTGCCTCATCTTTACCAGTGATGTCATTGAGTTTGCAATCTCCAAGTCACTCCTGTCTCCCCCCTCCCCAGTATGACAGTCAACCCCATCAATTCCACCTTCACTGCCCGCCAGGGATCTGCCCACCTCCACTGCTGCTGCCCCAAGCACAGACACCGTTGCCCAGGCTCCCCTAAGCTCTGTGCTTCCAAAACTGGCCCTTGCCTGGTCTATGCCGCCCGTATCTGCAGGCTCTCAAATTACCCTGCCAAGGCCCTTGAAATGGCTTCCCACTGAGGTTCTGCTGCTTGAGTGAGTGAGCAGATGAATGGCTAGCAGGAAACACCCACAAGCCTTTGCAGGGATGTTTCTGGGCTAGAATGCTATGCACAGTTTTATAAGGCTGAGTCTTACTTGGGTTTCCATTCAGATATAGTTTGCTTACAGAGTCAGGGTTTCTGCCCTCCCTTGATTTGGACTAGAGCCCAATGACTTGACTTTACTCTGCTTGCTTTTGTGGTTATAGCCTTTATCTTTTTTTTTTTTCCTTGCCTGAGAAAACAAGGCAGAGGCTGCCTTACTACAGTATCCCCAGCACCTTGCATGATCTCTCTGTCTGATGAGTAAAAGGGAGGGAAGGAGAAAGGAAGAAGGGAGAAAAGCCAGGCAGATAAAGGCCAGATACTTAAAATTGTTATGAGTGCTACTAAGAGTTATGGTCAGGGCCATCCTTAGGGAAGAGGAGGGTTGTCGCGCGCAACCTCGCCGGCAAGGAAGACGCGACAACCAGCTCTTCTTTCCACGGTTTATTCAGGACCCCTATACAATACTACTTCTCCTGCTAGCTAGCTTTCTTGCTTTCTCCTTCCTCCTTCTCCCGGCTATCTTCCTGCTCCTAGGGGAAGCCCGCTCATGGCTTTTGAACCAGTGGGCGTCCAACCCCGGAGTGCCACGTGGGCACAGCCGATAGGTCCAGGTACATGGAAGCAACGCCCTAGTCCTTAGCCTTAGCCAAAACGAGAAGTTATTTGCTATGGAGAGCATCCACCCCCAGGTGAGGATGAAAGAGGAAGCCAGCGCCGTCTTTAAGGTGTGGCTGTGTCTTTAAGGCGTGGCTGTGTCTTTAAGGCGTGGCTACTCGCAGCTCTCTACAAAGGGTGGTGCTTTTTTCTTTTCTGTAGGGTCCATATCTATACAAGCAATTTGAGACACAAAAATAACAGCTCTTAGGCACATTCTAGTGGCATGATTTCATGTGATCTCTCAAAAGAAACAATTCCCAGCCAGTTGTAATCTGTTCAGTAGCCCTCCTTCCCGGATCTAGAACAGGTCCCAGATGGAAGATCCCCTCTATGCCAGCACCCCTGGTATAGGAAGTGGCACAGTTAGCGACTACCCAAAGCAGGCACTGCAGCCCAAGCGCTTACTGCACAACAGAAGTCAAGTGGTAGAGATGTGAGGTGGTGGTCTCCCTAAGATGAGCTCTGATCAGAAGACGGCCACATTATTACCCCTAATGTCTCAGTTACTTCTCTGTTGCTGGGACAATAACTGACACAACTGAGGAGAGAGGGTTTTTTAGCTCGCATTTTAGTCCATAGGCACTGGCTCCAAGGCAGGATGGCATGGCTGAGGGGCCCAGTGAAAGGGGAGCTGCTTGTGGCCTTGTGGCGGGACAGATAGGAAGCAGAGGGAGAGATGAAGGAAAGAGCAGGGAAAGCGGTGCCAGGTGTCACCCACAGTGCCCCACGTCTTCCAGCCAGACCT
This sequence comes from Ctenomys sociabilis, assembly GCA_004027165.1. NCBI lineage: Eukaryota > Metazoa > Chordata > Mammalia > Rodentia > Ctenomyidae > Ctenomys > Ctenomys sociabilis. Next base: position 4,852 of record PVKA01042174.1, read on the forward strand.
CCCACCTAACTATGAGTCAGTTATAAGCCCCCATAGCCAAATCGCCTTCCGAAAGCCCCACCTACCAGCACATAAGGCACTTGAGGGACACAGACGTAAGCCATAGGACCTGAGCACTGTTTTCAGGAAGCCGACTTAGATGCAGTTGATTTAAGAGAATGGTGGCTGCACTTCCTCACTGGTGCTAGTTTGTGGCCAGTGATGCACATCTGGTCCTCCTGACCTAGCCAGGCGATCTTTAGTTTGCACATCTCAAGAACAAGACCAGAGAAACACCCATCTCTGAAAACAAAGCAAAAAGGGGGATATAAATGAGGGACCGTTTCATAGTGGGGGAGAATATATATATATATATATATATATATATATATATATATATATATCCGTACTAACTTGTTTTGAAACTGTCTCATTACTAGTTCTTTCTCATTAAAATTAAAAAATAGGATAGATACCTACCTTCTATTAGTTCAATGAGAAGAAAAGTTTGTACTAATAGTATTTAGACAAGATATCATGACTGTATCTTGTCCTCTGAATACCTACTGTGAAGACAATATGCAATGTATTAATTATTGTAACTGTCCTACTAACCTGTTTTGAAACTATTTGATTGCTATTTTTTCTCATCAAAATGAATAAAAAATTAAAAACAAACAAACAAACAAACAAAAAAGAACAAGACCAGTATTTCCAGCAACCACTCCTGCTCCTCGTGAGCCTTCCCACAAGTGTGCCGCTCCTGACTCCGACACAGACGGGCCGCGCACAGCTGCCCTGATTCTCCCAACTCACGCGCAGCCAGGCCACGAGAGGAAGCATGCTGGGAAGCTCACACTGGGAGCCCAGCCGCCCCTCGTGTGCTTCCATCACGTGCAGCAGCTTGGATCTAAAATGGTCCCCAAAACTATCACATTCAGAGGAGCAGCTTTGTGGGGACAGTTGCTGGGGGACCAGGAGCGACACGCCCGTGCTTGGCTCCTGCCCTTGGGCTGTGCATCCTGGCTGCCATGCAGTGAGCAGTGTTCCTCTGCCGCGCCGTTTCTACCTTGAAGCCGGGGAACTGTGGACCAAACCTACCGAAACCATGAGTGACTATGCATCTGTCCCCTTTAGGTTGTAGGTGTTGGCCACTTTGTCCCAGGGAAGGCAAAGCGATGTACCCATATAAAGACCCACCCTTCACCTGGTGCTATAATCCAACTCTTGTAACTCACTCACTGTCCCCCAGCAGTTAAGACCCTGATCTGAATAAACTCTTGTCTTTAAGCAGATCTTGGTAAATTTTTTACTGATGCATTATGAGTTCTCCTTGTACCATCCTACATACTAATGGGCTTTGGGGAATAAGGACTTGAACAGCTCAGGCACATTCCTGCGAAGCTGGAAGGACACTGCACACCCAGGGCTGGAGCCCTGCTCTAAAGGACCTGAGAAAGCCCGATATTGCACCTTTGGTTCATGCAGGCTCAGCAAGAAGAGGCAAAAGAGGAGCTGCAAACTGCGTGGATGAGCACCAGTGCACCCCAACAGAGAGCACCCGAGTCCAGCTGCGAAGTGGCGAGGCTTTGCTCTGTTCCGCCTGTGGAGCCACATGTTTAGGGATATCTCAGCATGGTCACTCGCTGTCACTAAGCTAATGGAGCGAAGTCTGTACTGGATGTGCCTGAAAAAAGGACAGCATTTTTAAAAATTATGTCCCAAAAGTCACTGAATAAATAATAACTACAGCAAAGCCTGGGATAGAAAAGCATCTTATTTGCAGAGTTGTCATATTATATCACAAATATTGTTTTCAACAAATAGTACAGAGCATGTGAAGACAAAAGAAAAAACAGGGAAAAGCAATGAAGAGAAAGTCCCTGGAGAAGCTTAGGTGTGGACTTACTAGACAAAGACTTTACATCAGACATCCAGGATACACTCAGTGAGCTAAAGGAAACCATCTAAATAGAACCAAAGGAAGTTATAAGAATGATTTTTCCTAAACACAAAATCTTCATATGAAGAGTTACAAATTATAAAAATAAAGAGATTGCAAAGTCAATTTAGGACTAGTAAACCTTGTTTTGAGAACTTTTCCTAAATGATTAACATACCTATATCCAAAGTTTTAAGGTAAAAAAGGATACAAAACAAAAATCAAGTTTAAAAAAAAAAGAAAATCAAGTTTACTTTGATTTTAGTGACCTACCTGGCATCAGTAAACCCACGTGAAGAGTTACAGGTTGAGAAAAACCACTTTTAAGTTCCTGACTGCCTCAGAAGAAAACACAGATTGTGTTTTTAATGAGTACCAGGCTCAAAGCCCGGGAGTTTGGCATTTGTCCCTGCACTGGTATCCATAGGAATAATGGATGCCCCATGGAGAAGAAGAAACAAATCAGAACAAACATGTGAAGAAATCATCTAAATTTGATTTTTAGAAAAAATCAACCTATACATACACTCAATAAGCATTAGTTGACTAAACTAGGAGAAAGCTAGACTGAGACACATTGCACTGGTTGATATATTGTGTCAACTTGAGAAGTTTAGAAGTTTTGGGGGCCGGGAAGATAGCTCAGTAGAATAAGTGCCTGCCTGGCAAGCACAAGGTCCTGAGTTCAATCCTTGGTACCACAAAAAAAAAAAAAAAAAGTTTAAGTGACTCAGCAGAAAGCCAGGATTCTTCCTGTGTAAACACCCTTATCCTGCGCAAGAGGAGGGCGTGGACACTGTGGGAGTCCTATACCCCCAGCCCAGGGGAGCGTGTTTGTAGTATCAGGAAGGGAGAGAGGCTGCTAGAAGCCGCAGCTGCTGCCCCTACCTTTGCTCTTCACTGTTTTCTCCTGCCATGAACTGCTGCTCTCTGCTGTGTGCCCCTCTGCCTGGGAGCCAGCTGAGTATGGACTAAAACCTCCACAAACTATGAGCTAAAAAACCTTTCTTCATGTCGAGTGTTGGGTATTTGTCCCAGCAACAAATGGAAAGTAACTGAGACACGCATTATAATCAAACTATCAAAAGACAGAATAAAGGTAGTCTTCTTTGTGATACTCGGGATGCAACTCAGGAGTGCTCTACCCCAAGCCACTTTTACATTTTTAAAAAGTTTTGGGACAAGGTCTCAATAAATTTGCTAGGCTAATGTCAAACGTGTGATCCTCCTGCCTCAGCCTCCTGAGTCACTTGAGTTCATTATCATACCCAGCAAAAGACAACTGGGAAAGCCACAAACGAAAAGTGAAAGGGATCCTTCCGAGGATTTCGAGGTTCATCAGGAGCCACGGTGGCCACAGGGGTGGTAAATATTAAACATCACTAATGATGTACTTTTTGTGAGGTCTCCAAACTAGACCCCCACCTAGCTAGGAAAGAAAAACCACAGGAGCAGATCTGTTACTTAGACCTGCAGGAGTGCAGTGTTCAGCGGAAAGCAACAGGTGCTCAGGAGAGCTGATTCCACAAGAAGCCACAGAAGCACAAATAGGTGGGTTAGTACGAGTCCGATCTAGTAGTGACACCCTGAACACCCTGTAAGTGAAAAAAAAAAAAATACTAGAGGGGGCTGGATAGCTCAGTGGCATAAACACTTACCTGACAAGCACGAGGTCCTGAGTTTGATCCCCAGTACCAGAAACAAAACAAAATTTAAAAACCCAATTATAAGCCGGGCGTGGTGGCACAGGCCTGTAATCCCAGCACTCGGGAGGCTGAGACAGGAAGATTGTTGTGAGTTCAAGACCAGCCTGAGCTACAAAGTGAGCTTAAGGCCAGCCTGAACTGCATAGTGAGACCCTGTCTCAAAAAGACAAAAAAAAAAAAAAAAAAAAACCAATTATATTACCTAAGGTGCTGAGCTTGAACCCCAGCATGCAAAGAAAGCATAGGGTCTTGATGTGTCCCAGGCTGGCCTCAAACTCGAGGCAGTCCCCATGCATCAGGCTCCTAAGTGACAGGATTGCTAGCATGTGCCACTCTGAGAATGCTGTCTCCTAACAAAAATGTCAATATAAAGAGTCATAAATTATAAAAAATAAAGGGATTACAAAGAAATGTATGACTTAAACTTTTAATTATAGAGCATGGTTTGACAAATTTGATTAAAATTATCCAAATATTTGCCATCCATAAAAGACACTTTAAGGCACAGATCACTGGAAATCAAAACATGAAAAACTGCAGTCTCTGCAGAAAGTAGCCACATCCAAGTTGGTGTGGTTATATTCATGCCAGATAAACTAACTTTGGATAAAATTGTTATAAGGGACAAAAAATACATTTATTTTACATGCAGAAGGAGCATTCTGTAGAACAAATCATATATTAGGTAATAAAACAATTATTGCTAAATTTTAAAAAGACTGAAATCATGGAAATATATTTTCTATGAGACCAGAAATGAGTAACAGAAAGAACAGAGGAAAAACTGTAAATATTTGGAAGTTAAGCATTGTGCTCTAAGACAACAAGTAAGTAAAAGAAAAGAATCAAGAGAGAAATTATAAAATACTTGAGGCAAGCAAAAACCCAGCACACTTTTGCAGCTGTGGCATATTGCATCGATTAATTTCTGTGTGTGAAACCCTTGCACTCTTGGGATGAATATGTGTTCATTATGTTTAAGGTGCTGCTAGACATGGCTTGCTAGTATTTTTCTATTTTATTTATTTATTTGTTTGTTTGTTTGACAGAGCCGGGGATTGAACTGAGACCCTTGTGCTTGGCAGGGAAGCGCTTATTACATTGAGCCATCTCCCTGGCCCTCGCTAGTATTTTTCTAAGGATCTCAGCATGTATGTTCACAAGGGATTCTAGCGTACAGCTTTGTTTCTTCCGAGGCCCTTTTCTCCTGCGTTGGTATCGGCATGCTGGCCTCATAGGATGGATCAGGAAGAGCGCTCCCTGGGACAGTCGAGGTCGCTGTTGGCTTGGTTCACCCTGGAGCTGACTGGGCACTGGTGAAGCACGTTTCCTGGTGGCGTGTCTAGTTGGGTCACGCAGGTGAGGCCTGGGATCTGGTCTGGCCCCTGGCCTCACTCTCCCCAGTGCTGGCCCCTGCTCCACTTCTGGCTGCCGTGCCCTGACACTCTGCTCTACCAGCCCCCTCTGCCATGACACTTCTGCTCTGGAGCTGGTCAGCTACAGACTGAGCCCTCCAAAACCATGAATAATTAAACTTCTCTTTTACAGCGTGCACATCAGGTCATTTTTTTCCAGCAACAGGAAAGCTAATATATGAGAAGTTTAAGTATTAGGAAAAGAAGCGAAGGTATGTGCATAGCAGGTCAGGGTTATTCTAGAACAAACTCAAAAGGGACCATCCTGGCATTGGGAATAGTCAGGGTTGCATGTAATGTAATGAGTTGTTTTTTTTTGTTTTGTTTTGTTTTGTAGTACAAGGTCTCACTACATAGATTGGACTTGTATTGATCTGCTTGTGTTCAGCCTCCCAAGCACTAGGATTACAGGTGTGGCCACACCCCCAGTCTCCATCGCTATCTCAGCGCCCCCTGGGGTGGGGGCGTGCCAGCGTGGCACTCGAGGACCAAACCCCAGCCACTGTGTCTGCCTAAGCAGGCGCTTTAGTCCACTGAGCTATCTGGCAGGCCCTAGGTGGTGAGATCTTTTATGGGGTCGTGAGAGTGGAGAGGTCAGGAAAGGGGGCTGCGGCTACCTGCTAAAGGAAAGGTTGCAGACGTGCAGGGGCAGTAGTGGCTGAGGTCAAGGCCTGGGAAGGTGCAAGGAGCAGCGGCTGCTGTCAAGCACAGAGCAGAATCATGACAGGAGCCGCCATCCAGAGTGGGCTCCTGTCAGCCTAGCACGGGAGGGGCTGGATGCCTTCATTTCAGACTCTTTGGTTAGACAGAGAAAATGGGCAGCACATCATATAACTCTTCCTGCTGATTAGAGGCACACTGATCAGGATTTCGTCTGGACTGAAAAAGAACTGTATGACATGGCCTAGCAACTGCAAGTGAAATGACCAAGATCCTGTTGGTGCCGGGCCCCCCGCACTGTGTAACCTGAAGCCATGGCAAGCACACTCAGGCATCAGCCTCAGCCTGGCACGAAGGTCCCATCAGTGTCCATCTGCGTTCGAGTTTGACAACCACCATCCTCATTATCATCAAGAGCACATAAAAGGAGGGCTGGCCAGACAGTTCAGCAGATTAAAGCTCAGGCAGATGGGGGGGGGGGTCAGAGGGTTGATCCCCAACCTGCCGTACCCCCCCAGATGGGATTGAGCCTGGGTGTGGTGGCATGTCCCTGTAATCCTAGCTCTTGGGAGGCCGAAAACAGGAGGATCACTATGAGTCCAATCTATGTAGTGAGACCCTGTAGACCCTGTACCAAATACAAAAAAAAAAAAAAAATAATAAATAATAATAATAATAATAAAATTTAAAAAAAGAGCCAAGGATTTAGCTCAGCACCTGCCTGGTAAGCGTGAGGTCCTGAGTTTGATTCATGGTACCCTTCCCACCTCCAAAAAAGATCACATAAAATGAAAACTTCTCCTGAGCCCCCCCTTGTGGGTTGCTTCCGGAAAGTTCAGGCCAGTTTAGCTGGCCCCGGGGAGGCAGTCCCTCTCAGAGCCCAGAGGGCCCACCAAGCCTTGGCTCCTCAGCCCCTCTCCACTGAGGAAGAGATGAAGCTCCTCGAATGGTAAATTATTCTTTAGGTACAATCTGGTATGTGAAAATGTCTCTTGCAGCTAACCAACAAAAAACCTGTTCTTAATAATGGGCTTCCAAATGATAGAGGGGAAATGTGACTCTCAACTTGTTAGATGTTCAATATGCCAAGTTCATGCTCCCCAAAATTGAAGAATAAAGCCAGGTGTGATGGTGCACACTTGTAATCCCAACACCTGGGAGGCTGAGGCAGGAGGATCCTTGTAAGTTTGAGACCAGCCTGGGCTACCAAGTGAGCTCAAGGCCAGCCTGAACTGTATAGCAAGACCCTGTCTCAAAAAGACAAAATTGAAGAATAAACTCTCAGGAACATTTGTTTTCTTTTTGGCCAAACCGAGGATTGAACTCAGGCCCTTGTGCTTGCCAGGCAAGCGCTTATTCTATTGCACTATCTCCCCAGCCCTCTAAGGAACTTAAGAGTAGGAAAAGTAGCAAAAATTATTGTGGGGGAAAGACGTAGGTTGTGAGATGCAGGAGTCATCAGTGAGTGGGTTTCCAAAAGCCCACTTCACAGAGGAAGTTTCGTAGGGCAGAATCACGAGGCAGGATCAATGTGGGTCAAGGCTGTGACCAGCCAGTGAGATTGCTAGCAATCTGATCAAGTCGCATGGCAGGCGTGGATGGAAAGAATGGGGAATGTATCAAGAAGAGAGAGGTCCAGGGTCCTTGGGTAGCTACCAAGTAACTCATGCCTAGGAAGCCTTCATCAAACCTGGTGTCACTGCCACCTAGCCCCTCAGGGGACATATAGGACTGGTCATTACATCTTTAGCTTGAGGCCTGGCCACCAACAGTTGTGCCTCTGGCCACAGCCATAATGCACTTTTGTCTTTGGTATGGACTCTTTTTTATTTTATTTTATTTTTTGTCTTTTTGAGACAGGGTCTCACTGCAGTTCAGGCTGGCCTTAAGCTCACTTTATAGCTCAGGCTGGTCTTGAACTTACAACAATCCTCCTGCCTCAGTCTCCCGAGTGCTGGGATTACAGTCATGCGCCACCACACCTGGCTGGTATTGACTCTTTGAAGGCCTAGTTCTGACTGCCTGTAATATTTCTACCTAACTTAGTTGTCTATAATATTCTTACTCAAGGTATGCAGAGTTTTCATCTGCTGTAGTTCTAGTTATTACCTTTGTGGAACTAGCAACTTTATAGTCCTAGCTCTAACTTGCCCTCTTGGAGGTCTTTGTCTCCCTCCCACAAGGTCTGCCCACCCCTACTGTAGGGTTCAGTTTACTAGGAGAGTACCCCACCCTGAGCACACCCACTCTGCTCTGGCCTCAGAGGTGTCCCTGGAGACTGTTGAGTTGTCTTCTTTGCCCACAACTTGGTTTTCAGACTTTGGCTCTAACTGCTCTCGGGAGGACCTTGTGCCCCAGTCCCAGGACCATTCGCCCCTACTGGAGAGTAAGTTTCCTGGGAGACTCTGTTTGCTCCCAGCACCTAACACAGTGTCACAGAGTAGGTACACTCAGTTCCTCAGGGAAAAATGGAGTTAGAAACAATGGCACTGGGGGCTGGGGAGATGGCTCAGAGGAATAAGCACTTCCCTCAAAAAATCATAAAGAATTATGGGGGCTTCTGTCTCTAGGAGAACAGAAGGCAAGAGGTTTAGGCCTGGGGGAGGCTGGACAGGGAAGTGTGGCCCGCCAGGCACAGGCACAGCATGGCTCTGGTGGCCCAGGCCTGGTGTAAGCAAAAGAGTATAAACGACAGTGCCTGCAGGGCGTCCGAGCTGCCATGTCTCTGCGCCTCCCTGACCCACTCTGTGTCCAGGACCTATTTTTCTCTTCCATTTGTCAGAACACTTCTTTTCAAAGCAGTTCCTTTCCTCTCCTTTCCTTTCCTTTCCTTTCTTCCTTTCTCTCTTTTTTTCTTTTCTTTTTTTAAGAAAGGGTCTTGCAGGGCCAGGGAGATGGCTCAGTAGAATAAGCACTTGCCTTGCAAGCACAAAGTCCTGAGTTCGATCCCCAGTACTGCCAAAAAAAAAAAAAAGAGTCTTGCTATGTAGTTCTGGTTGTCCTTGAACTCACTATGTAGTCCAGGCTGGCCAGGAACTCACAGCAATCTTCCTGTGTCAGCCTCCCAAGTGCAAGGATTACAGATGTGTGCCCCCAGACCTGGCCTTTTCCTCCTTTTTTAGTGTGATTTCCTTCTGTTCAAAATAGTACCTCTCCCTACCTTTCTTGCCTGTTACACTTTTAATATTGTTAATTATAGGTATTGGTACTGGGAGTCAAACCTGGGACCTTGCGCTTGCCACGCAGGCCTTTATGTATGCCTCTGAGCTATATCCTCAGCCCAATAAATGTTAAACTGTTGTGCCCATTGGCTGTCCTGTCCTGGGCGGGACAGCAAGAGCCTGAAAAGGCTGGCTCACACCCGTGGTGGTTCCCACTTCTGCCGGGCACCCGAGCTCCCTGTGGGCCTCACAGCCCCACAGAAGGCAGAGCCCCATCTCATGCCCACGGGCAGCATCTTGGGGCAGAGCCTGGGGACTGGTATTTTCTGCGTGGGTGTTGCCCCCAGCGGTGATTATTTTATTGTTCTCTTCTCTACCTCTCGCCCTGGAGCCCGAGCCCAAGCCTCCCCCTGGCAGGGGCAGCAGCGTCTCTCTGGCTCAGGGCTGGATCCCAGCATCCGGTGTGGTGGCTTGCTCCCATGCTCAGTGGACAAACAGATGCTGCAGGGCTGGAAGCAATGTCCACTGGGTTTAGGGACCTTGGACTTGACTGTGTCCCCCCACATGGCACCAAGACGTCCTGTTCTGACTGCAGCAGGGGAGGCTGGAGCTGGAGATGAAGGAGAGGCTTGGCAGGGGTGCATGCTGGGTCCCATGAAGCCTTGAGCCTCCTCCCAGCTGCCCTCCCCTGGGCCTGCTGGAGCCCATGTCTACTGGAGACCTGGCTAGGTGCACAGGACCACCTTGGCGCCTCTCCTACTCAGCTGGAGCCACACTGGCCTTCTGACACTGTGGCCCTTTCTGCAACCAGGAGTGCTGGTCCAGGAGCTCAGTCATAGTGTCTACAGCCTGGCAGTGAGTGGGGTGCTAGACCCCATGGGGGCTGGTAGAGTGCACCCTGCATATGGGGGCTGCAGCAGGGGCTGATTCCCTTGCTGTGGACAGGTTGCCAGTGAAGCCTTCTCCATTTACACTAAGGTGACCTCCCTGTGCAGGGGCCTGGGTGTTAGTCCCCCTCTCTACTGTTGTGGCAAATGCACTTAATTAATTGAGTCAATGGCAGAGGCCAGATGTTTTATTGGAGGGCTAGTGCTTATTCAATACATGAATAAGCACTGACTGGAAGGGCAGGAGAGGACAATACTTATACAGTTCTAGTACTAGGTTTAGTTCCAGGTTTTGGGAGTGGTGCTGCTATGGTTTACTGCAGCTACAGAAAGACTACAAAACATGGGTTTAGCTTATGACAAAGGACCAAAGGTATTGGACATTTTATGTAGAGAGAACTATAAGCACACGTACAAGAAGTCAACTTAAGGAATTAGAAACAAGCTTTAAAATGGCACTAAAAGGCCAGGGAGACAGCTCAGTGGCTTAAGCACTTGCCTGGCAAGCACAAGGTACTGAGCATGGTCCTGGGCACAGCAAAACAAAGAAAAAAATAAAATGGCACTATAACACAAAATACTATTGGTTTGATTTTCTTTCCCCTATTAAGAGCTCTGTGCCATTTGCCCTGAGTGAGCCTTTTGTAGAAGGCAGGGTGGAGAGGGCTGAGCTGAGAGGGGCGGAGCAGGACAGAGCTGGCCAGAGAGGGGTGGAGCAGGGCGGAAAGTGAGACTTTTGTAGAAGGCCAGTGTCCACTGTCATGGCTGAAATGCGACAGAAATTTGGAGGAAGAATAACAGGAGGGCAGAGGGAGAAAGGACAGTGAATATTATTGAGGTCTGGGCATAGCTCCAGCCTTCTAAAAGACTGCAAACGGCTTAAATAAAAGAGAGGACTGGCTTGAGTTGAAGGCTCCAAGGAAGATCAAAACCCTCTGATGGAATCTGAAATTGCCTGGAGGTTGAGTTGAAGAACTTCTCTCTCTCTGGCATGTTTTTATTTGGTTTTCAAACAAAGGAAGGGGATACTGAGGCAAGGCCAGAACTGAGCAGACCTTTGGGAGTTAGATGGAAGACTTCTCCAATTAGTAAATTTTGCCAATTAAGAGAACTGTCTTATCTCTAGGCTGGCAGCTTTATTGCCCTGAAATAGGGGTGTCAGCAGCCTGCATCTAGTCATTGGCTGCCCCACCTGTGGTTATCTTGACCTCAGAGGCTATTAAGCATATGCTCTTTTCCAGAGCAGCCAGAGGTCCCCTGTGTTCAGCAACTTAACCTTAAACTGCCCTGTCTCTAATAGAATATCATGTGCACTTCAAATTATTTTGGGCTCCAGGCCCAGTTTACCACGTCTCCCTGCTCACAAATAGGGAGACGTGTTTCTTACACTACAGTGACTAGCTTGGCATTTATATTGTTTCATAACTACTAAATTTGGGGCTGGGGAGATGGCTCAGTGGAATAAGCGCTTCCTTGGCAACAGCAAGGGCCTGAGTTGTACATCCCCGGTTCCAAAAAACAACAAAAATCTACTAAATTCAGTAAGAAATGTATTTGCTTTGTTTTTTTTATAAAAGGATCCAAGCCAGGAGCCATGGTGCAGACCTGTTATCCCAGCATTTGGGAGGGTGAGGCAAGATGATGGCTGCAGTTCAACGCCAACCTGGGTTACATCGAAAGACCTTGTCTCAAAAAAACAAAAAACAAAACGAAAAAAACTAAAAAACTTCCCAAAACAACAAAAAGAGGGCTAAATACCCAATTTATAATGGTATAGTGCAAATACTATTTGCATATTGAGGAAATAACGGTCAGGTGGGGGAGGGGAATAACGGTCAGAGGTTAAATCCTAACGGTTGTTCAAGTCACGCCCCTTTCTAGAATGTTCCGTAGTTTGAGTATATATATATATATATATATTCACCCATTCTTCGGTCCCTTTCATTCTAGATCAGGGTTCTCTAGGGGTAAGATCGTGCGCTGCTCAACTTCTTCCTTCTTTCTGGCTATGAGTCGCTACCAGTGATTTTATTTACTCTTCCTGTATTAGAGTAGAAGCCTTAGTGGTTTATTTTACTTTGGATAATTTTAATGTAAATCTATAAATTTTTTTGGTACGGAGATTGGACTCAAGACTTTGCAGTTGCCAGGCAGGCGCTTATACCGCTGAGATATCTCCCCAGCCCTCTTTTGATTTCTGCTACTTCCTAAGTGGTACTGGAAATTGAACCAAGAGCCTTGCCATTCCATTATTATTTTTCATTTGTTTTTAATTTTTTTTAAATTTTTTTACCATCTTTTTAATCAGCCACAAATATCAGAATAGGGTGTTGGATTGATATTCTTTTTTTTTTTTTTTTTTTTTTTCCTTTTTTGGTGGAACTGGGGATTGAACTCAGGTCTTTGTGTTTGCCAGGAAAGCACTTATTTCCTGAGCTATGGTCTCACTGTGTGGCCTTAAGCTCACTTTGTAGCTCAGGCTGGTCTCGAACTCACAATAATCCTCCTGCCTCAGCCTCCCAAGTGCTGGGATTACAGGCCTGTGCCACCATGCCCGACTTAATCTTTTTATTGTCATTTTAAAAAATATGTTTGCTAAGTTTTATGTGATTTAATTTGAGACAGTGCCTGGCTCAGTCATTAAATTCCCCAGGCTTGAATGGCAAATGCCCTGCCTCAGCCTCGTGCACTGCTCCGCCCGCCCGTTTACTCTGGGACTGTGGCCTCCTTGCATTTTTAGCCCAATACTTTTTTAGCCTGATACAGAGTGCACAGCTCCATTGTGTGTTTACAGGTCGTCCGGTTTTAGGTGTGGAGCACACACACGCCCGCACACCTGGGCGTTGGGAAGGGCGGAGAGCGGGATGGAGAGGGGCAGACAGGGCCTGGGAGGGGTGGAGTGGGACAGAGAGTGGAGGAGAGGAGCGGCCCTCTCCACCAGAGAAGGGCAGACCGGGCGGGGGAGGGGTGGAGCGGGGC
>PVKA01042175.1:0-17575 GCA_004027165.1 Ctenomys sociabilis
AAAAAAAAAAAAAAAAAAAAAAAAAAAAAAAAAAAAAAAAAAAAAAAAAAAAAAAAAAAAAAAAAAAAAAAAAAAAAAAAAAAGAAAAAAAAAATTGTTAAGAGTTTCATGTGGTCTCAGATGTGGGCTGCTTTGGTGAATGTTGCATGGGAGCCTGAGAAGAATCAGTATTCTGCTGTTGTTGTGTGAAGAATTCTAATGTAAGCCCATTCCTTTCAGGTGATTAATGGTGCTTTTGAGTTCCATTCTATTCTTACTGATTTTCTGTCTTCTGGTTCTGTCCATTTCTGATAGAGGGTTGTTAAGGTCTCTTACTATAAGTGGAGACCTTGCAATTCTCTCATGTTTTTCCTCATAAACTTTGACATTCTGTTGTTAGGTGTACACATTAAAATTATCATGTCTTATAGGATAATTGGCCATTTATAACTATATAATGTTTTTAACACAATGTCTAAGGGCTTTCTTTAGCTGTAAGCTTTATAAAGTTCAATCAACTTTACCTATTTGGCCAACAAATAGGTACAAGTGAGTAAAATATTCAGTTCACATACCACATTTATAATTCAGGAAGAGAACTAAGTGACTTCAATGTTTATGAATTTAATTCCTGAATTTGTATGTCTGTCTTACGTTGGTAATGACAAGAGGGAAGAAGTAACTAATTTGCCTATTGTCACCTGTGTGGCAGGCAGTCATTGCCTGGAAATAGAGTGATGGCAGTCAAGGTTCCTGCTCTCTAGAGCCACTGACCTGGGGAGAGAACAAAACCTTAAGTAAGTCATCATTCCTGGTGGTGATGGGGCTTTGGGTACAGGCTGTAGATATCTTGTATATCTTCTGCAGAAGATAACACAGTGGCATGCACATGTAAGTTGTTCTATCATTTGTTGAGTAAAGGAGCTAAATAAGCTACATAGAATAGTTCAGTGGTAAAATGGGAACAGATCTGGGGAGGAACTATGAGATGGTGAGAAGGTTCCATCATGGCTGGTGACACCCATGAACACTGCTTCAGGTGTGGAATGGTGCATTTTTTAACTTCAAGTGAGAGGAAATACATCCTTACACCTCCTGCCCACAGACCTCAGGGACTCACCTGGCTCTGAGGTCGTATCTCTGTCCATCCTCCCCATCTGTGCTGGGCTCAGCCACCTTCTTTGCTGATGTATTCACCTGAGAGTTCTGTGAGGATGCACCTAGACTGCTTCAGACATCTGCAGCCAGGTCTCCCAGTGTTCTTCTCTTTGTGTTTGCATCTCTCTCTCTTCTGCATATGAATGACCACATAATTACACTTCTAATTCTAGTCAGCACAGATAAGTTTACAGAAAGCAGCTTTCTGCCTCAAAAAGAAGCAATGTTTTTTGAACAGGTTGCTTATCTTGATTGGTCAACTGTGGAAATTGCTTTATGGTAGTGATGCTGTTGTTATTGTTTAGTTTAGCAAAAGAGCACTTCATCTTAAGCTGACTTAGCTCTCTCTCAAGAAAGGGGGTCATCTATGAACTCATTGTTTCTGAGGCTGAGGGCAAGGGTGCAGCACTGGAGAAGCCCAGTGGAGGCAGCAAATTGAGGTGCTTATTCTGGTCTGAGCTGACTTTTCCTGTCACCCAAGGAAGCAGAACAAATTACACCTGTATTTGGCCATGTGCTTACAGGTGCTACAGGATGCTCAGGGTACTAAGGGCTCCATATGACAGAACCAGGGCTTCGTGGCCTCATCACTACTTCGGTGTCCCTTCAAAGAATAAGGATGGCATTGGTTTCCTCCATCAACTTGTGGCATTAAATGTTGTCCCATTTTCATCCTCACCAGAGAAACCCATAAAAGAAAAGGCCCAGTAAAGATGGGAAAGCCTCAGCGGTACCCTCTCTAGTTTTGGAGGAGAAGAATAATGAAAAGATTTCATTTTTTTCCATAGAACCCTGGGCATATATAGTATAAATCATGAGAATATCACAACTTGTCTTCATTGTGGAGAGTAAGGAATTGAACCTTAGGGAATAAGCCAAAACATATTTCTTTTCATTTTAAACAGCCAAATACTGAGAGTGGCCATCATCTGAAATGGAGAAGATAGAACTGTGACCTTAGAATTGGAGTGGGGCAGTTCTATTGCAGGTATGTTGAGATACCAAGTGAAGGTGTTTCCAGGGATCTTTCACTTAACCTGGCAATGTAGTTCTATATCACTGCATCCACATATACTGCTTTAATGAATATAGATGCTTAATATAATTTGAACGGGCCAATCCTCTACTGTTCTTTCAAAGGTTGTTTTAACTATTCATGTGCTATTATCCATATATTGACTTTAAAGTTAGTTTAAGTGCCCTAGAAGCTCATGGAAGTTTTATTTTAATCTGTTTTAATGCACCAATTTAGGAAGGAATAACATTTGAATGACGGGTCTTATAGTTATTTCAGAGGAATTGTTGGAAATCCAATGATAAAGTTGATGATTTTCCCATAAATGTCTGAACATTTTGATAAGCTGCAAAATTTTATTTTTAAAGTTTTCATTGACATTACATTATCTGTACTCACCCTGTATAGCACATTGTGGTACATATATGTTGTAGAAACAACTCAGGAATGCATGACCTCACACCATTTTTTTGTGATATCATCCATATTTTTGCTTGAAAGAGTGTGTGCACCATTCCACACCATTCCCAAGTGCAGGGCAGGCGTAAGGTCCTAAGTTCGATTCCTGGTACCAAAAAAAGAACACATGTTTTGACTTCAACTGCTTTGAGGTATACGAGATCTATTACTGGTCAGTCAGACTGCTCTCCAAGGAACTCTGGAGACTTGGTGGGAAGGAAAGGCTTATCCAAAGGCAGATCTGAAGGAGAGAAGGGATCTCTTGTTGCCTCAGATCTCTATCTTACCTGTCCAGGTGTACACAATGGACTTTATTTCTGAAGGAGAGAGGACAGAAGAGCAGCCAACAAAATGTTTGGGTTGTTTTATCCTCCAACCATTTTTGGTTTCTCCTTTCCCTTGTACAATGAAAGTGGCCCCTAAGCTCCTAGAGTCAGGATATGAGTGTTCCTTTCAGACCAATAGGCTGGTTTTCTGATAGAAGTATCACTTTCTTATCCATTTATCAGAATTGAGAAGAGTAAGGGATGGTGACTTACACTTCAGCATGGGAAACACTGGCAAGCAACCTGTCTCTAAAAGGAAAAAAATCCCATTTTTTTTTAAAGATCCATTTTAGCCTCTCAGTTGAAGTTCCTCTGAATTTATTTACCTTGTCTTGTTCCACTCTGTGCCCTCCCCTCTCCAGGTACAGCTAGCCACCATTCTACTTTGTACTTCTGTAAGGTTAACTTTTTGAGTCCACATGTGAGTAAGATCAGTAATATTTGACTTTCTGTGTGTGTGGGGGGGGGTGTGTATAACTTATTTCACTTAGCATAATGTCCTCTGCTTCATCCATGTTATCCTTATTTTTTAGGGCTGAATGATTTTCTTTTCTTTTTTTATTAATTTTTTTTCTTTTTTTGCTGGAACTGGGGATTGAACTCAGACCCTTGCACTTGCCAGGGAAGTGCCTATTCTACTGAACCATCTCCCCGGCCCCCCTTTTTAAATTAATTTTATTGAAAAGCAAATAGCAGTGATACAGTTTCAAAACCTATTAATTGGGCAATTTCAATAATTAATACATTGCATATTGTTGTCCTTGTAGTGGTTATTCATAGTATAAGATGCAGACATGCTATCCTTTCCAAACACTATTAGTACAAATCTTTTTTATTTATTTTATTGAAGAACAAATAGCAATGAAATAGTTTCAAGACAAATAAACAGAACAAATTTGATAAATTAATACATTACAAACTGTTTTTGTAATGTTTTGTGATCGTACAAGGGACATACATGATATTATATTTACAGACATTATTATAGCAGATGTCTCTAATCAGTGAATTAAGAGAGTGTAGCTATTTACTTATCTTATTTTTTAATACCTGAATTATATCACAGATTCAATAATTAATACCTTGTTATCTTCTTAGTGTTTGTCCATAGTACTAGAAGCTGACATAATATCTTGTCCAATCACTAGTAGTGCAAATCTTGTTTCTCATAGGATTATGCAGAAGCACAGCATATTTATCCTAACTGTACTGTTTATACACACACTTCACGATTCTTCCTTTGTGTTCCCCCTTTTTTTTTGTCTAGACCTGTCAAACATGGGCACTCTGTTGACATTAAACCAGTTTAGGTGCCTGAACTCGGTGACACAATCCAACACAGTCCAGCATTCCACAATAATAGTGCAAATCTTTCTTCTCAATAAGAGAAAGTAGCTGTATATCTAACCTATTTTGTATATACAGATACAAAACGGTCCTTTATTTGTATCCCCTTTTTTATTCCATTGCCACTTACATATTGTAGGTGTGTGGATTCAGCAAAACAATCCAATATAGTCCAGTAGTCCATAATAGTAGTGGGTTGTCCATAGGACTGGCAATGTCAGAAGTTGTTGACTTGAGCCTTTTACTCTGAGCTGTGAACAATTTTCTATTGCATCAGAACAGACTAAACCACAGCTTGTTTATTCATTCATCCATGGGAAGACATTGGGGCTGATTTCATATTTAAGCTGTTGTGAATAATGCTGTAACGAATACAGGAGAGCAGATGTCTCTTCAACATAATGATTTCATTTTCTCTGGAAATACACCCAGTAATAGGACTGATGATTGTGTGGTAGTTCAATTTTTACTTTCCTAAAGAACTTCCGTTGTGCTTTCAGTGGCTGTGCTAATTTACATTGGATCAGTAGTGTGCAAAGTCTCCTTTCTCCACATTCTCACTAGCACTTGTTGGTCCTTGACATTTTTATAATACAGTTCTGGCTGGGAAGAAAAGCTCTCTCATTGTGGTTTGATTTGCAGTTCCCTGAGCAGTGATACTGCTACTCTGCCATGTACCTGCTGGCCATTTGTATGACAATGAACATTTTTGGGTGTATTGTTAGATGGTTTTCACTGTTGTTGGTGTTATGAGCAGCCTTTTCTTAGTAGATTTTCTGATTAGTATTTTCAAAACAATGGCATTGATTTTTATGTGTAGATTTTATATCTAGAAAATTTCCTAACCCATCCTATTAACTCTAGTAGTTTTTGATGATTCCCTTGTATTTTACAAGAGAATAAATAGGTATTTTACAAGAGATAAATAGGTAATATCTACTTGTAATATGAACTCGCTTTTTTCCAGTCATCATCACTGTATTCTCTTTGAATTTTTAATATAGTTAGTAAGTTGTTTAGTATTAGAGGTCACATCAGTCTTTTTCCTTTGTTCCTAGTTTCATTGGGAAAGGTTTCGAAGTTTTACTACTGAGAATAAAGTTGATTTAGTTTCTGACAGATGTCTTCTTTTTATAAATATATAAAAATCTATCCTATCCTATCTGGAATGATTTTTTTTTTTTTTTTGGAAGAACCAGGGATTGAACTCAGGCCCTTCTGCTTCCCAGGGAAACTCTCATTCCACTGAGCCATCTCCCTAGCCCCACTATCCTATCCTATCTAGCTTAGGCTAGCTTAGGCTAGCTTAAGCTAGCCTAGCCTAGCCTAGCCTAGCCTAGCCTAGCCTAGCCTAGCCTTTGCTATCCTATCCTATATAGCCTAGCCTATACTATCTGACCTGATTTTGCATTGTATTAAATGCCAGAAGAGGCTACTACATTTTTCTTGTCCAGTCCCCTAGCATGGAACTTGGTTTTCCTCTGATGCATCAGTACAACAAACTGCTGAAGAAATCATCTTCGTATTTTTTTAGGAGTTTCGAAAGATTTTTTTGCCAGAGTGTACACAGAAGAAAGATTTTCTAAGATTGGCCCATTCTTACATTTCTCAGATAAGTCTTTGTCATAGTATCTAATGTATGTGTTAGGATGGCTTTAAATATAAATAATGGAAATATATACCTTCATTTAAACTTAAACAATAGGAGAATATATCAACTCATATTATGAGGTGTTTAATTTAGTTGTTCAAAAGCCACCTTAGGTTTCTTCTATTTTTGTCTGTCTATGTATTGACATTAATTACATTCTGCCATGCTTCTAGGGACCACATGCTGCATCCGCACTGCCCATGTTTGTGAAGAGCTGAGAAAGACACAAGGCTATATTTCCTACTTTTATAAAGTAAGAGAAACATGAGAATGTTTAGACATAGAAGTGAAGGGGTATATAAGTGCTTGCTTGGCAAATGCAAGGGCCTGAGTTCAATCCCTGGTTCTGAAAAAAAAAAAAAAACATGAAGGGACATTGAAGCTGCTGGAATAAGTAGTAAAGGAATAATTATAATCCTCAGGTCAGGAAAATGGTTGGTATGCAGAATTCATGGAAAGCTTGCTTTAATTATTATAGTTGTCATTATAGCCAACTTTTATTAAGCAGCAATATAGTCCAAGTGGGGCCAGGGAGTTGGCTCAGTAGAATTAAGTGCTTGCCTGGCAAGCGCAAAGGCCTGAGTTCAATCCCCAGTTCTGCCAAAAAAAAGTATATATATTCCAAGCGTTATATAAAATTACAATCCAGGATTATCTTGCTAAGTCCTTAAAATAACCCTATGAAATATGCAGAGTATACTGTCCTCATTGCTTAAGTTGGAAACAAATTGAAAAGGGTCTGAGGCTTGCCTACATGGCAGATCTGGTACCAGAGCCAACAGGCAGTGTTACTGATTCTAAGGAAGAAGGAATTAAAGATGCATATATATGCCCAAGCTTAATGTTCTCATACCTATGAAATGCATTACTGGTGATAAAGTAGAGATGATGGCAAGGACAGTGGGAACATGATACTGAGGGCTAGGTGGTGTCATCAGTTGTCACTCTCTGACATGGCAACAACATATGCTAAGAAAGAGAAGGAGCCAGAGTTTAAGATTTGACATGTCTCCTAGTAAGATGCTGGACAGGAGAAGGGCATTGTTGCAAAGCTACCTGGCTAACCAAGCTGCATGTGATTAACCAAATACATGTGAATATAATTAATATCTGGGCTCTGAGCAGGTAGCTGATAACAATGGTAAGCATGAGAAAAGGGAGCTGTAATTCCTGGCTAGAGGAATTCTTTGTACTTTTTCATCTGAACTCTGGTACTTGGGAGTCACAGTGTTTGTGTTTCAGAGAAAGCTATCTGTCTTAAATCAAGTTTGAGTATTGATGCCTCAGAGACAGTATTAGGGATGACACAGCAGAAGTAGGTGCAGTAGTGGGCCTTCTCATTACTTTCCCATAGGTAGTATCAGTGACTTTCATGTCTAGATGTGGGTGACTGAGATGGGGTTTGCCCTCTTACTAAGAGAAAAAGAAATCACTGAAATAGCTCTTTTCAGATATTAGGCAATGAACAGCACATTTCAGAGGAAGGAAACACAAGTATCTGAAGGTGTTTTGTGGGCTACAACATAGATCCAAGCAGAGCCTGGGAAATTTGCATTTAGAAATGCTGAGATGACTGGCATGTGCTTAATAAGAGAAAATGCTCAGTGTCTTTACAGAGATCTTCCTGCATCTGTCTATAGCTCAGTGTAGCATAGGGTGAAACTATAGACCAAGAATGATCAGGATATGATCTCAGTATTCTTAAGAGGCAATATAAGGCTTGTAGAAAGAAATTCGAGTTATGATTAGAAAAATGTGAGGGGGTTTTGTTTAATATTGAGGAAATTCCAAAAGAAACCTTCAAAACTTATAGCTTAGAAGATTAAACAAG
Organism: Ctenomys sociabilis; assembly: GCA_004027165.1. NCBI lineage: Eukaryota > Metazoa > Chordata > Mammalia > Rodentia > Ctenomyidae > Ctenomys > Ctenomys sociabilis. Next base: position 7,767 of record PVKA01042175.1, read on the forward strand.
AACTAGAGAAAGACTACTTACTAAAATTTTAATAAACATTAATAAAGGATGAAGTTGATATGCAAGTAAATTAATCATCTGATAAGACATAATCTAACACTCAAAGAGAAATAAAACTCAGCGTTCAGCAACCCAACTTTCATGTCCAGCATCTGATTCAAAATTAGTGAGCATGTATAAAAATGAAAGAATGCGATCCACAGCTAGAACAGTTAATAGCAGTAAACCAAAATGACAGAGAAGCAAAATCAACAGACAAGCTCTTAGAACAGCCAGTACATTATGCATATAAGTGGTGCCCCAGGTTGGAAGAAGGTAAGGGGATGAAAAGCAAAAACCTTTCCAAATTTTATGAAAATTATAAGCTCTCACAGATCTAAACACGTCAACAGTCCCTAGTCCCTAGAAGGATAAGCACAAAATAAAATTATACTAAAGGGATCCACAATCAAGTTACTGACAATAATTAACAAAAAGAAAATTTTGAAAGACAGTAAAAATATGTACAGATAACGACACCTTATATACAGTGAAACAAAAGGTAACAAAAGTAACAGGTTGGAGATGTCTTGAGCTGGGAGAAAACAAAAATACATCTTTAAAGGGGTAAAACAAAATAAACTGTGAGCCTAGGATTCCATATTTGCTACAAAAACTAGAAAAATAAAGATGAAATAACTATTCATATAAACAGAGATGGTGGAAGTTTAATTTACATTTACTTTAACCAATACATAAAAATTTTAGAATTGTGCCTATTGACGTGGTAACATTTAGGTACATGAATACATTGTACAATATTCAAGTAGGTTAAATATATCTATCTCCTCAAACATTTATAATTTCCTCATGTCAAAACTTTCAAAATTCCTTTATCCTTATGACATATACGACATATTATTTTTTCACAGTTACCCTCTTAAGTAATAGCACACTCTGTTTTTTGCTCATACCTACCTATAAGGAAAATAATATCACTTAGAATACACACTAAAAGAAAAATATCATTTAGGTGGGGAGTTAGTATAAAAGGTTTTGTATTTTTTAAACCATTCTAATAATTTCAGCTCTTAAAACTCCACTTTTTTCAAATGACAAAATATTAAAGAGAATAAATAACTGATACCAGGAGTAAGGAAGAGAGGATGGAGTGAGAGCGGCATGTAAATGGGTATGGCTGCTAACAAGAAACTTGAAGGAGCCTCATAGAGATAGATGGCACTAAAAAGGCATTTCATGGGGAAATAGTCTTTTCAATAAATAATGCTACAAAACTGGATGTTATACTGAGAAACCTAACCCTGTTACAGTTCATTCAAGAAAGCCCCCTCAAAAGGTTCATATGGATAGTAGGAGTTTGAACAGATGTGGAGATACTAGCCAGCGAAGCTCTAGAATGCCATAAGCCAGTCTTGGTGAGTGATTGTTTTTTTCACTTCTATGTATGGGATACAGAGTCCACCACACGCTTGGTCTCATAGTGATCCTCCTGTTTTCAAGCTTCCCCGGTGCTGGGATTACAGGAATGAGCCACCATGCCATCTCAGTGGCCTGCTCAGTGCTCTGGGGGCAGGGCTGGCATGGCATGTGGTGCTGGGGATCAAACCCCGGTCCCTGTGCTTGCCTAAGCAGGCACTTAGTCCATTGAGCTATCTCACTGGCCCTTGGTGGGTGATTCTTGTCAGAGCTCAGAAAAACCAGAGTGCTGGTGGAAATGCAGACAGGAAGGGCCAGCCTCAAGAGGTTTCAGTTTGGAATGAAGACTCCAGTAGGAGTTGGGCTGGAGACTGTGTGTGTTATGCTCTTATAGAAAATGTGTGTACATTTTATTTTATGAGACTTTTCAAGAGTCTAAGATTAATGGCAGAATAATAACCTGCTACAGGAACTATCGGAGCAGCTCAGCATTAAGGCCGTGGCATGGGTATTGTTGGAATTTTTTAGTGGTGCTAAGTAAAAATCAGGAGTAAAAAGTTGATGGGAAAAATTTTCAGCTTTCTCAGAGAGGAAGCATCTGAAAAGTTGAGGGCATAGAGAGCATGGTGGCTGAAAAGATTGACAGTAAAATGAAGCAAAGTGCCTTATATCAGGGCAACAGGAAAGATAGCGGGAAGGCAACTGAGGAATCAGCATAATCCCACCCTTTGCAGATTCAAGGGTACAAAACTATCAAGCTTTTATTTGAGATGAGAACCCCTAGGCCTCCTGGTGGGCCACCTGCTGGGTCTTCTGCTGGATTGGTCTCACAGGGCTTGCCTTGCATTCAGACACCCCTATAGCCATGGCCCAAGGGAGCCTGGTTACTGCTTGACCTGGTGGCAGTTATGCACAATCTTCTGACGCTGGTTTTATGGCCATGCAGTATATATGCTGCTGAAGCAAGCACATTTTATGGGCATGCAGAAATCAAGGTTGTGAAATCAGAAAGGCTTCCATTTAGATTTTAGTAGGTGGCCTCAGAGGTCAGGTAGTGTAGCCCTGCGAGGTCAGTGCATGCATCTCGACACCCTTGAACATATGCATTTCACAGATATCTAAACAGTGTTCTACCTTACTACAACAACTGTTGAGTGAAATCAGAGACCAGTGATAGGAGAAATCTTGGAAAGTGTAGAAGCACCTGAAAATTAGTAACACACTCATAAACAATCCTTGAGCCCAAGAAATAAGTCAAAGAAGAAATTTCAAAATTTCTAAAAATTAATGATAGTGCTTGTACAACTCACCAGAACTTCTAGGGACACTGTAGAAATAATACTAAGTGGAGAGTTCATTGCAGGCAGTGTTTACAGTAGGAGAACTGAGTGAACTCAAATAAATATCTACATGAAAAGCCTTAAGCCAGTTGAGAAACAACAGCAGTGCATGCTGACACCAAAATTGAGGGATATCATAAAGATTAGAATACAAATCAATGAAATATAAACTAAAAATAAATATAAAGCAACGACCAAATTGGAAAGCTGGTTCTTCGAAGTATAAAGAAAAAAATCTTAGCCACACTTACCAAGAAAAAGAAAAGATTCACATCAATATAATTAGAATTGAGAAAGGTGAAATCAAAACAGACACTGCTGGAATTTCTGAAGATAATACCTGCATTTCATAAAAGCTACTTACAACAGAGCTTGTGGGTTAGCTCAGTTGATTAAAGCTGGGCAAAGTCAGTCAGGCACAAGGGACTGAGGTTCAATCCCCACCTTCACATGCTGCATGAGACCCACCTTTAAGGCAGCCTGAATCAGCCAAAAAAAAAAAATCCTTCTGAAAAGCTACTTATAGCAAACCAATGGTCAGTATCTTATTAAATGGGAGAAAACTAAAACATATCCTCTAAAACTAGGAAGAAGACAAGGATGTCCACTGTAATTACTTCTATTGAACACAGTACTTGCAATCAGCCAACAGAAAGAAATGAAGAAATACATACAGGAAAGGAAAAATGCAAGTTATCATTACTGCTTGACATTTTTCCTTAGGTATCACTCAGGCAGTGCTTTTGTTTACAAATTGGCTATCCCACACATCACTTGGGCAGGTTTCATTTCAATCTGTTCAGTCTTATATTGAATACATTTGATAAAAATTTTAATTTTGTATTTCCTATTATATTACCTTTTAATATACAATTTTTGGTCATCCTATATTTAAATAATTGGATTAGTAAGTGATTAATTGTAGATGACAGTGATATTCTACACAGAAGACCAAAAGAATTCCATGAAAAACTCAATTTTATGACCAACTTCAGCAGTGTAGCAAGATACAAAGTCAATATGAAAAAATCAATAAAATTTGTACATGCCAATATTAAACTTGAGGAGAAGTTTTAAATGTAATACCATTCATTGTAGCATAAAGAAAATGCAATATCCAAGAATTAACCTAACCAAAGAGGTGAAAGACCTCTATAAAGGAAACCACAGAACTATGAAACAGGAGATTAAAGAAGAAATGTGAAAATGGAATGATGTCCACTGCTTTTGGTTAGACAGAATCAGTATTATCAAAAAGGTCATATTCCCCAAATTGTCATACAGATTCAATATAGTCCCATTCAGGGGGCTGGCCAACTAGCTCAGTGGTTTAAAACACCTGTTTAAGCAGCTGCAGGGGCCAGGAGTTCGAGTTTGATCCCCAAGCCTGCTGTGCCAGCCTTGTCCCTGGGGCATGCTGAGACATCAGTTAAGCCTGGCCTTGGTAATGTGTGCCTGTAATCTCAGCACTTGGGAGTCTACAAACAGGAGGATCACTATGAGTCCGATCTATGCAGTGAGACTCTGTACACCCTGTCCTAAAATACAAAAAAAAAAAAAAGTCCCAATCAGAACACCAGCAGTATATTTCACATACATAGAGAAAATAATCCTAGAATTCATAATGCTTCAGAAGAGACCCAGAATCACAAAATCAATCTTAGGCAACAAGACATAATACCTTACCCAGCTCCAACATGTATTATAAAGCATCAGTCATAAAAAACATGGCACAGTAATGGAATAAGAAGAGACATAGATCAGTGGAACAGAATTGGGATATAGGAACACCCCCAGGCATATTTAGCTGTTTGATCTGTGACAGTGGAACCAAAAGCATACTGTGGAAGAGAGCCCATTCAACAAATGATGCTGGGAAAACTACATAAGTGTTTGTTTGCAGAAGTTTGAAACAGCTCTTATCTCTCACCAGATACTAGGTACTAAACTAAAATTAAAATGGATGAAAGATCTAAACCTACAAACAGAAACACTGAACCTACTGGAAGATAACGTAGGTCAAACATTTGAAGTTATAGGTATAGGAAAATATTCCCTAAACAGAACCACAGTTCCACAAGAAATAACAGCAAACAATCAAAAATGGGATTTCATCAGGTAGCAGCTTCTGCATAGTGAAGGAATTAGAACAGTAAAGGCCAACCTACAGAATAGGCAAAGAAGTCTTGCCAGCTATTCCTCAAACAGAAGAAGTATCTAGAACATGAGAAGAACTAAAAAAATTAGACCACCTCAAATGAAAGACCCAACTAAAAAAAGGAAATGAGCTGAAGAGATGCCTCTCAGAGCAGTACAAATGGCTAACAAATATATGAAAAAATATTCAACATCCTGGCTGCGAGTTGAACAACGCTAAGATTCCATCTTATTCCAGAAAGAATAGCAGTCATCAAGAAAAAAAACAGTGTTTCTGTGCAAAAAGAAAGCCTTCTTCATTGTTGATGGGAATGTAAACTTGTGTAATGGCTGTGGAAATCAGTTGGGAAGTACCTCAAATAATAAAAGTTAGAATTTCCATATGACTCAGCTACTCTTCTCTTAGGTATACATACATACATACCAATCTTTATAGCAGCACGTTTCATAATACCTAAATCCTGGAAGCAGCCTGTATCCCATCAACAGATGATTGGAAAAAGAAAATATGATATCTATACATCATAGAATACCACTCAGCTAGAAGGAAGATCAAATTTGATACATTTGCAGGAAACTGGATGGACCTGGAAAATATCATATTGAATGAAATAAATCTTACTCACAGGCTTAAATACTGGATAGTATCACTCTTTTGTGTGCGGCAAAGGACAAACAAGGAGCACAATAAAGGATGGATAGAAGGGCACAAAAGGATGGATCTCATGTAAATAGGAAGATGTCTGAAAGAATGTGGGTGAAAGGAAGGGTAAAAGAAGGGGAAATGCTTAGAATAAAATTATGCCATGTACAGGGACCTAATAGCCTAAGTGAATATAAGCACTATATGTCATAAACATGAACTAAGAGTAGTAATGTCAACAAGAATGAAATTTGGGAAAAGGGATTTACAGGAGAAGAGAGGTAGATGGGGATGGAGGGGCAAAGAATTTACAAAGAATCAGGCTATAATGTGTAACTATATCCACTCAAGATGATTGTAAACTGCATGTACTGGATTTTTAAAATTTTTTATTTTAGGGAAGGGTCTACAGGGTATTCGGTAGATACAGATTTCACTCAATATTATATTTTCCAGGTACATCCAGTTTCCTACAAATGTACCACATTTGATCTTCCTTGTAGCTGAGTAGTATTCTATGATGTATACATACCATATTTTCTTTTTCCAATCATCTGATCTCACTACTAGATCGGATTCGTAGTGGTCCACCTGTTTACAGCCTCCCAAGACCTGGAATTACAGGCATGCACCACCATGCCCAGTCTCAATTACTCTGTCAGTGCACCCTGGGGGCTGGGCCAACCTGGCAGATCTGGGAATTGAATCCTGGCCCCTGCACCAGTTTGCAGGCACTTTAATCTGCTGAGCTATTTGACCAGCCCTTGCATGAACTATAAACATCTACTAATAAAGCAAAAAGCTAAAAGAACTAATGTCTTTGTTTTGGGTATGGGATCAATTTCAAAGAGTAAAGCAATTGTTTAATAGTTTTAAAAAACTTATGAAGTTATTCTTTGAAAATGCAGTATCCTACTATCCATAGCTTACGTGGCTGCAGATAGAGTGGAATACTCCACTGGGTCCAGAGGGGAGAAGAGAACGATAGCAGCAGAAGAACAGTCAAGGCTCAGTCAGCATTCCCAGGAGAGACATAGGCTCTGCTACAGGAGGTTATGGGTGAGTGCGGAGAGTACACCATTCTGAGAGCTCAGGAGCCTCCTGAGAGAAGGCTTTATTGTCAAGGTGCTAAAGTAGCAGCATTGAGCTCTCTGGTTAAATTATTTTCTTACATTCCTATTTATGTTTTTTTCTTTTTTTGGTACTGGGAATCAAAGTAAGGACCTTATACTTGCCAGGTAGGTTCTGTGCTGCTGAGCTATATCCCTGGCCCTTACATTTAATTTCAAGCTAAAGAAGGACATGGTGTGGCTGGAGAGATAGCTCAGTAGAATAAGTGATTGCCTGATAAGCCTGAGGGCCTGAGTTCAACCCTGGTTCAGCAAAAAAAAAAAAAAAAAAAATGACATGGTAAATTGCTAATATAAACATACACATTAAATCCTGGTCTTCCTTTTCTTCCTTTGGTTTAGCCATTGGCTGGCAGAGGATAAGTGTTATTTGAGGCAAAAATCCACTTTGCTTAGGAGCTTACAGTAGAAAAAAAGGGTTTTGAGGAAGCCTAAGAGCTAAGTTTGTTTCTCTTGTCTTTTGAAACACATACTTAAACATTGTGAGGAAAAAGTACTTGCCACTCTTGTACAATTTTCCTCTTTCCCTGGTTGTCAGTGGGTATTATTACTTGTTGCCAGTAATATCTGGAATGGGCTGCACTGGACTGGAAGTGAATAAGAGAGGAGACTTCTGAGAGAGACTTACATAGTTTTCCCACATAGCTATCTTTACCCTCCTTCTTCATCACTTAATGTATATAAAGAAAATGCAAAGAATGGGGTGAGGGATGTGTGCCCTGGGCATTTTTAACATCAGTAAAACTTTGTTTTCAAAATTATCTCTGTTGGTTGTCATATCAGGAGTAAGGACAATTAACCAACTTGCTATACCTATACAAGCATAGGCTGGATAGCAGATGTGACCCTAGCCCTAACGCTAACTGTGACCCTGCTCTGCGTGGACGATATGCCCCACTGTCCCTGGTTGTGACAGGGGGCAGTTGCTACTTGCTAGGCTGGCCTCAAGGCCTCCCAGACTAAAGCCCTTTCACCTTATCCCAAATTCTGCTCATAGGAGATGCTTGCATTGCCACATGGGTAGCATTCAGCTCTGCAGACACACAGGAAACTATCCTTGGCTGTACATTGTCCACATCCCCTTCTTTTCATTTTTGATCACTTGGGAATATGAAATTGATCATCTGCCACATCTCTTGGGCTAGCTGAATTACCTAAAGCAATTAATTCTCAGAATGTTTGTGTTTTCATTTATAAATAGAGGGGCTGTCTCTTCTTTTTTATGATTCTGGGAAATGAAGTATAAACTTCCTCATTATAACTCTATAATGAATTGAGGTTTGAAGACAGAAATACATCACTGTGTAAAATAAGGCTTGTGATTTTTAAGTTAATGGGTGGATTTCGAGAAGAAAGCCTCCTTACCTCTGTTAATTAACTGGTTATCTGCTGACTTTCCCTCTTAACTTAGAACCATACGTATGCGGGGCATCATATTTCTGGAATAACACAATTTGACCCTTTCCAATTTTTCCCTGTGGTAAAACTTGTCAAGTGATCATGTTCTATGGAGAGAAATGACTTTGGTCTAATTTTTGTCCCAAATAAAGTCCTGCACTGCTAGGAATATTAAGATATCAATTGATTCAGACTCATAAGGCTGTTAGAGGAAGAATCAAGAAGCTCAACAAAGAACTGACAGGTAACAAGAGAGTCAGAGAAACTTTAACTGAGTTGTTTGAGTCATAGGCAGGGTTTACCTGAGGGCATTAATCAGAAAAACAGGACTAACCTTGATTCCTCTTAGTCCTCATGGACAGCAGCGCTTCCCAGGGGATTTGAGCTGGGCCACCATCTAACCCTCCAAAGCTGGACTTCTCTTACTTGGTGTGCACTGCACTCTGCACACTTGGCTCGGCTCAGGTGTGACCTCTTTTAGATTACAAAGGCACTGACAACCCAGTGTTATTTTGTCTGACAGAAAAAAGGAAACTGAGAGTCAGACAGGAACAGATGTTTGTATAGCCAGGCAGTGGCAGAACTGGGATGTGAATCCAGCATGGTCTCTTTTCAGATCCTTGGCTCTTTCTATCATAGTTGCCAAATGTTATGTTGGAAAAAACAAACACTCTGGTGGTTTTCAGCCCGAAATTTTCAATAGCCTCATATTTATGTTTGATTTCCACTGGGAAAGCCATTCTACAGTGGAAACATTGGAGCTAAGAAAGCAACATGGAAACCTACCAACAAAGAAAAGTCCAGGTCCTGATGGATTCACAGCTGAATTATACAAGAAATTTATAGAAAATATAATCTCCACACTCCACAAACTCTTCAATGAAATTGAAAAGGAAACATTCCTCCCAAAGTCATTTCTGGGGGCAAGTTTAATACTGATTCCAAAACCAGGGAAAGATACAACCAAAAAGGAGAACTACAGGCCAATCTCCCTCATGAACATAGTTGCAAAAATACTCAACAAAATCCTGGTGAATAGAATACAGCAAATCATCAAGAAGATCATACACTATGACCAGGTAGGATTCATCCCAGAGATGCAAGGATGGTTCAATATTCGAAAATCTATAAATGTAATACACTATATTAATAGACTGAAATCTAAAAACCACATGATCATCTCAATTGATGCAGAGAAAGCTTTTGACAAAGTCCAACAATAATTCATGTTCAAGGTCCTACAGAAAATTGGAATAGATGGACTCTATCTTAACTTGATAAAAGCCATCTATGACAACCCAAAAGCTAATATAATCCTAAATGAGGAAAAACTGAAATCTTTTACTCTTAAATCAGGTACAAGACAAGGATGTCCTCTATCACCCCTCCTATTCAATATAGTCTTGGAATCCTTAGCAACAGCCATTAGACAAGAGGGAGAAATAAAGGGAATAAGAATAGGTAAAGAAGAAGTTGAATTATCACTATTTGCAGACATGATACTTTACTTGGAAGACCCCATCAAGAAACTACTAGAACTGATAGGGAAATTCAGTAGCATAGCAGGATACAAAATCAATACTCAAAAGTCAACAGCATTCCTCTATACAGATAACAAGCACACTGAAGGGGAAACAATAGAAACAATACCTTTTACGATAGCACTGCAGAAAATGAAATACCTTGGGATTCACTTGACCAAGGAAGTCAAAGATCTTTTCATGG
>PVKA01042176.1:0-17579 GCA_004027165.1 Ctenomys sociabilis
CCCCCCCCATGCACGTTCTTGCCCTTCCTGTCTCCCTGCTGGGAGTCCTCCAAACCAGACTGCCTAGCCCCAGTGCAGCTTGATGGAAGGGCAGGGCGCCTGGGAGGCCAAGCAGAGGTGACCAAGGGAATAGAGGCATGGCCCTCAACGGGAAGGGGCTCCTCTCTGAGAGATAAGGCAGCTGGGAGACCCAGCCTGCAGGAGAGGAGGAGCATAAAGGGAAAGCCAGCACTAATCCCTCGGCCTGCCTATGTGGGGCCCCGACAGTTGACAAAAGCCTTTTCCCTGAATATTATCTCATGTGCGCCAGCCTCCGCCAGCTGAGGGGGAGGCAGGGCAGATAGCATTACCCCCATCGCAGAGAAGGGAAGCAGACCCAGAGAGGTTAAGAGAGGTCTGAATGAAGGCCACACAGCCAAGCGGGTGGAGGCTGCCGGAGGCCTGGGGTTTCCTGCCCAAAGTTCACTTTCCTGTTCGGTATTAGCGCGCGCGTGCGTGCGTGTGTCTGTCTGTCTGTCTGTCTAGGTTCATATCTGTGTGCAGGGGAAGGGGGACTGCAGGACAGGAATGGACAGTCCAGTTAATAAGGAAGTCCAGGAAGGAAGGATACAGCCCCACACCTCTTCCTCTGCCCAGGCTTCACACAGCACCCCCTGTTCTTTCCATGGCAGCCTGGAGCATCCACCCCCTGCCTGCTGGGCTGGGGGACTGTGAGTGCCTCACTGAGCCTTCAGCTGTAGCTGCTCCAGAGGCCTTGGGTCTTCCTTGTGAGGCCCTGCTCTACCCAGCCCTGGAGTCTCCACCAGTCATCCCCACCCCCCAGCCTGGGCTGCAGGATGCCTTGCGTCCAACTGTGGTTTCCGGGCAATAAAACAACTATTAAAGTCTCAGGCACGGCTGGTGATTTGCATCACATCCTCTCTTGCATGGATTCAATATTTAATACACAATATTGAATACGGATATTAAAAATCAATAGCTGAGGACCCCTGGGGAGGAAGCACAGTGCGATCCTGCTTTGGGAATACAACCAGCTTCTCTAAAAAGACAGGAACAGCAAGTTCAGCCAAGCTGAGCCAGGCACGGGGGAAGTGAAGAGTAGTAGACATGTCTCAGCTTCCTGATATGCTTAACTGCACCATTCTGAAGTTGAGCTAAAGGAAAGCCAAGGAATGGAATGCCCCTAGGCCTCACTAGTTAGTTATTGAAATTGGGAGGGTGGGTAGGAAAGTAGGGTTTATTTCCAGGCAGGCGACCAACCAGCTATACAGAGTTCCTTTCCTTGTTACTCGAACTTTGGTTTGGTTCAGGTCTAAGCCTTGCAGGCAGGCATTCAACTCTTCCCACCACTGTGGGTCCTTCCCTGGGCCTCACAACATCCACCACCACGGGCCTCAGGGGCTGCTCCTGGCAGAAGCTTTCAGGGAGCTGGAGCAGGAATCCCAATGGCTCAGAATATTTTTTGCTCTATAAGAGAAATGCACATACCTGAGTTGCCAGGTCTTCAGAGGTACACTCAGCCTCCTCAGCCTTCCTGACAGGGACAAGAACCTCAGACCTAGGGATGGTTGGAGAGGGCAAGGAGATTGGGACATGGAAGTAATCCTACTCCAGAGCCAGGATGTAGATTGTCTGCTAACTGGCCAGATGAACAAGCTCCTGGGAAGAGGAGCACAAGTTATTCTCTCTTTTTTTTTTTTTTTTTTTTTTTTCTTCCGGAACCAGGGATTGAACTCAGCCCCTTGCACTTGCCAGGGAAGCACTTATTCTACTGAGTCATCTTCCTGGCCCCAGTTATTCTCTTCTTTATCAAAATATAAAAAAATATATAGTTTGCCTTAAACAGAATAAGGTTCTTGCAGCCTAATGGGGTTGGAGTGAAGGAAAATAAACATCTTTCAGAGGAGTCTTTTCTTCTTCTGCTACAGAGAAGGGAAACTGAGAATGGGAGATACTCTGGGAGTTATCTGATTGGAAGAGCTCAGAGCATCTGAGATGTCAAAACACTAGTTGAACTTGACCTACGGAAGTACCATCCCAGAGCCAAATCATATTGTTTTGATGCAACTGCTTTGTATTATTGCTTAAGGCAGTATAGGTTGAGTGGGACCTCTTGCTGTACCAAAAGACTGGAAGGGCATGTCCAGAAGATCTGAGAGTGCTCATTTGGATAAAAGTTAGAAGTGAAGAAGAGAGGTGCTTGCACATGACACATAAGGAGCCCATGGCCTTCACTCTGTTCCCAGACAGTTTTCAGAGAACACATTGACAGGAGCAAGGGAATAGGCACCCTTTTCAGAACTGGCACATGGAAAGCAGCCACTCTGGCCACAGCAGATGCCCTGGTGGTGCTTCTTACACTCAGCCTCCTGGAAGTTTGCCTGCCTATGTTTACTGGCTTCTGGATTGGATGTTGTAGCTACTTTTACAACATTGGGCCCTGGGCCTGTGCAACCCAGTGGCAAAACATGTCCTCAGGCTATCAAACTGTGTCACCTCCTGTGTCCACCACAGGCCAAGCACTGGGCATCTTGCAACCTCACACAGACATGACAGCTTTCCTGTACAGTTTGCCTGTTGCACAAAGGAGCAGGCAGGTATACAATGGCTGGCATGGAGGAGGCAAATCACCACCACCCAGCTTGGGGAAGCTGCATGCCTCCCCAAACCCATCTGGTACTTTAATCAAGAGGGAAAGCAGCTTTTGTAGAGCTTAGATGGGCTACACCCAAGAAGCAGGAGAGCTGCAGGTAGGATTCATATACCAAGTCCCAGGTTCCCATGAGCAGGTAAGGAAGGGACAGGGTAGGAGGGAGAGAGTACCCTCTTGCTTCCCATTACCCCGTCCTTCTGTAATATTTTCTTGGAAAGGACATACATCGCCAGTGGAGTCGTTCTGCCACACTGTCACCACCTCTTGGTGTAAGGCAGAGAGGACCAAGGCTTTCCACTGGGAGGCACCCTGAATGGAATCTGGAGCCTAGAATCCTGGTTCAAAGCCTCGCAGTTCCGGTAAGACGCTAGCTACCTCCCCACTCATAACGCTGTGGAACAATGCCCCTCAGAAGTGCTGGGGTGAAGTCGGAGTCTGAGCTGAGGGTCAGCAGAAGAACTGGACAGCAGAGGGACTGTCCCCACCATCAACAAGTAGCCAAGATAACAGCTGTGGAAGGAGGAGGGGAGCCGCAGGCAGCCACGACTGAACGGTTGCGATCTAGAAAATTCAACAAGAGGCCGCCGCGGTGGCGGCGGCTCCAATTAGCTGAGCCAACTGGGAAGGCAGGGAACGAGGCGGCGGCCCTGCAGATCGTGCCCGGGGCGAGCAGGCGGGCGGGGCGCGGGGGCGCGGGGCCCCGGAGCAGTCAGAGCAGTCCTCTTCCAGCCCCTCCCGCGGGCTCTCGGAGCGCGCCTGGTGTTTACACACTGTCCTTCCGACACGGGATCAAGTTTCAGGCCGCGCTGTAGGCGCCGGGGCCGGCCACAGGCCCGGGAGAGGGGAAGAGCTGGAGGAGGATCTAAGGCAGCGCTGCGCCGATGAGAGGGCCTGGCGCGCGTGGGCACAGCTAGCGCAGCGCTCCGCAGGGTGGAGAAAACTCCACCGGTCAGGGTGGTAGGAGCTGGTGTGGCTGCGGGGGCACTATCCAGAGGGAGAAGGACCTCTGAGTCGCAAGAGGAAGGTCCTGTCCTCAACGGGCTTGGAGGACTCGCCCTTGGCACAGCCCAAGCGTTACACTCAGAACCCGGGTGCGAGCAGGGCCGCGAGCTGCCCCAGTGAGCTCTGCACACCTCCCCAGCGTCCTCTGATATGCTACCCCACCCACTGTTGGGGGCGAAGGGTGTGCGGCTGAAAGAGTAACTCCACAGGAGAGACCCCGAGCTTCCCCTGCGCGCCCCTGGTCCCTGCGCGGCGGCGGAGCCCTCGGGCCCAGTGCCGAGGGCTCGCAGCTGCGCACCTCCTCTGAGCTGGCAGCCTGAAGGGGCCCCACGCTGTCAGGCAGCGGCAGGGGAGCTTCCAGCAGCACAGGCACACTTGTAAACAACCGCGTGCGCGCCCTCCCATCCAGGGCTGGCAACCTCACCCAAACACTCTTGTCTCCCCTAGGGTTCCAGGGTCAGGGTTCTGGGGCCGAGCCAGAGCAAAGAGCCCCCACCCAACTTCCAGTCCACCTGGGCCCCGAAGCGAGTGTTCGCAACCTGCCGGGGTGCAGAGTGTTTCGGGAAGAGGAGAGAGTCGGTGCCTGTCCCCTCCCCACTGAATGTCTGCTTTGTTCCGGAAAACAAGGGGAGCATTAGGCTGCAGCTCCCGGGGAAACACAAAACTTCTTTTTGAATCTCGGGAAGGGCGGCTGACCGCGTTACGGAGCTCCGGGGACATACAGAGGAAGGGCAAAGCCGAGAGGGCGGGAAGACAGGGAGACTTCCGAGAGGGGCCGGCAGACAAAAGGGGGGGGCCGCTCAGGGTGACGGGGCGAAGATTCGGGATCCAGACTCGGCGCGAAGGTGCTGCGCAAGTTCCAGCGAGCAGCCGGCCCAGCCAAGTGGCGTCTGCCCAGCCGGCGGCCGTGCCAGCTTCCTGCCCTGCCCAGGACCGCGGAGCAGTCGGGGACGCCGCCACAGGCTGGCCCGGAATCGCAGGACGACAGCATGGGGGAGGGGGGCCGAGGCAGCAAGTAAACCCCAGCTAGAGCTTTTGGCACACATCGCCTCCACCCACCCCAGTGGGCCGGGACTTGGGGTCTGTGGGGCGTCAGCTTTGGGCTTTCATCCTGGTGTGTGTGTATGGAGGCGAAAGGCCCTGGGAGGTCACCGGTGCCGAGGGTGTTCAGTCTGAGATGTCTTTGGCCTCATTTGATGACTGCCTGTCCCATGGTCTCCCACCCTGTCTCGGTCGAGCCAAAAGTGCGGATCAGCGGTCCTTGGCAGTCAAGGGGACCAGCGAAAGCAAATTCTCTATCGCTTCCCCCAACTGCCACAGCCCCCCAGCACCCAAGGAAGAGGAGGGGTACCTAGCCTGTGCTCTGTCCCCCACGGGGCACTCCTCTCCATCTCGGAAGCTCAGACTTCGAGCGAGGGTTTTCGCCCCTTTCCCCAGGGCTCACTGGATTTCTAACTTCCTCTAAATCTCCCTCCACGCTCCAAAAAGGCCCGAGGAGAGGAGCCGAGAGGAAGCACGCCGCTAGTGTGCAAAATGAAGACCATGTGTGAGGGGTGGCGGCATCAGAGTGCAGCCGCGGGGGAAGGGGGCAGCGAAGGCCCCCGCGCGGCCCAATGCTCCAGGGTCGCAGCAGCCCGCGCCTCGGCTCAGCGTTGGGGACGAGGAGCCGCAGCAAAAGGCAGTGGAGAAGCTGCCGAGCTGGCCTCGTGGCGGGCGGCGAGGAGAGGTGCGGGAGCTGTCGCACCATGTGTGTGTCTGGGGGGGGGCACAGCCCTGGCTTCCTGGGCCGCAGCTGCGACCGGGGGCGCAAGAGCAGATCGTGCTCGGCGGTGGTGGCAGCCGCGGCAGCGGCAGCTCTGGCCCCGCCGCACTCGCAGCTGAGAATCAACAAAGGGAGGCGGCGGGCGAGCGGGGGAGGGGCGCCGCCGAGTGTTCGCTGGCTGCTGTGGAATAATAAAAAATAATTAATAATGATAATAAGAAAAAAATCCCCCGGCTTTCATGGCTCTGGGTTTCCATGTGGCTGCAGCGGGAAGCGCGCTGTCCTTGAGGCGGCCTCTCTCGCCTGGACTGCCCGCCCCTCCCCCTCCCTCACCCCCTCCCCTCCCCGGGAACCGAAAGGTCTGCAGCTGACAAATATTATCCATTCTCCCCATCGATCGCGGAGTGTACAGATGTGAGCGCTTGATGTGCCCGCGGAGCGGCGGATCCTCCCTGCTCGCTCGCTCTCGCCCGGGCTCCGCACACCGCCCCCTCCTCCCCCTTTGTTCTCCTCCCCTTTCCCTCTCTTTAAATAGATTTCAGGGCGCTGCCTGTTGGAGAGCAGCTGGCGATCTCTCCCGAGAGAGGGAGCGAGCGCAGCCCGAGGTGCCCTGTCACCAGCCTCCCTCCCCCACCTCGCCTTTCCTTTACGAGCCCCCCTCCAGTTTTAAAAACAGAAAACACAAGGAACACCCTCGTCCATGCACCGAGAGTCTCTCCGAGCCTCTGGATCCCTTGCGCTGTCCCTGTACTGTTCCTTGAGTCAGCGGGGAAAGGAGGCACAGGGCCGAGACAGAAGAGCCGAGGGTAGGGATCTTTCCCCCGCAGCAGCAGGAACGCAGCCCGGGTCACGCTAAAAGGGTACAGTTTACGCATTAGGGAAAGTCGGCGGAGGAGGCCCCTTTTATTCTTCTTTTGCAGATGGGAGATTAAGCGAGCAGCGCCTGGTCTCAAAGGGCCGGATGCTCGGCAAAGGGTTAACCCGTCGGCCAGTAATCGCGGACACGCACACACACGCGCGCGAACGTGCCCTCCTCGCTTGCCCGAGCCCCCGCCACGTCCCGCAGTGCACTGGGGGCTGGGGATGGCGGGGGAGGGGTGGCGGGGGAGGGGCGGGCTTAACCAGGCCGTTCGAATGAGCCGGGGCCACCTCGCCGTCTGTCACTTAAATGATTGTCCTCCGCTCCGCTCCGCTCCGCTCCGTGCGGTCAGTATGGGCTGTTAACAGGCAGTTGCAATCAGTTTCCGAAAGGTCAGCCAAGGTCCTCCGGCTCTCGCAGACGGAAGGCATTACGAAACCGCTTTTGTATCTGCAGGCACTTTAGAAAAAGAGGCGAGGAGGGGCGCACCGCAGCGCCGCGGCTGCTGCGGGCCGGGGGAGGGGGCCGCGGGCCTCGGGGGAGGGGTCTGCACCCCAGCGGCCAGGGCCCAGCGGTGGGGAAATCACCGGTGGAGTGACTACGACCGTTCAGGTTTCAATGGGGAAGCAGGCAGCAAGAGCAGGAGAAACGGGAGGAAGTGGGAGAGGCGTCCTGGTTCCCCTCCCGCCCGGCCTGCGGCGCACATCGGGACCCGCACTGGAGCGTCGCCTCGGGAGACCCCCATTCCTTCTCCTAGGCCTTCCAAACTCTGGGAACCGGAGTGGAGAGAGATTGCGGGGGGAGACCCTCGCCGAGCGAGCGAGTCCCTGCGCGGTGTCTGAAGACGGTGCCGCCACCGCCGCCGCTAGAAGTCGTCCATCAGCAACCAGTCCAACCTGCCAGTGATAATGTGCGATCAACACCAAATCACCCCCGCCAGGCGCGATCCATCATCGCAGCTCGCCGCGGGCCCGCGTGAGGCTGACTCGCGGCTAGGGGTGGGGGTGCAGAGCAGGAGGCGGTCGCCAGTACCGGGGCAGCTCCGCTCACTTCGCTCTCCCTCCCAGAGGCCTGCACCCCGGCGTTCATAACTCTCCAAGTTCCCCAGCTGCGGAGCGCAAACCCGGTGGCTCTGAGTTCCGAGCGCAGGTCACTTAGAAGCCCGTGCGTCCTCCGCGCCCAGTTACCCTGGTCACACCCTACAAAGCTATCTGTTCCTCGGCAGCTGCCTGCAGGTCCCTTCCCCCTCCTCTGAGAAAGCGTAGCTGGCGGGAAATTAATATTTAATATCGTGAAATTGATTAAAGGGCTAGAAGCTGGAGATGGGGTGGGGGGAAGGGTAGGGGCTCCAAGCGTAATTAAAGATCTGAGAGTTGAGGCCGCTTCTGGTCTGTCCCGGCCGGCCACACGTGGCCTTTGTGAAGCCTAAGCGGGATCAGGTGGGGCTAACCCCTAACTCGGCTGGTGGATGGCCCGTACAACCCAGATTCTGTCTGGTTGGGGTGGGTGTGGGGAATCAAGGAAGAACTGGGAACCAGAAAGTGGTAACCTTTGCTGCAGCTGGGGCTGTGCGCAGTGCACCCCTCCCTAGCCTGTGATTATCTCTGGGGCACATCTCTGCTACTGGAGTCGGAGGTAGAATCAGTTCCTGCTGCTTGTTCCTCAAAGACTTGCCTTCACTGACCAGTAGGCCCTTGACCTCTAGCGCTTTGTGCCCTGTGCTTCCAAGACTCCTAGCACTGCCTCACAGTGGGCGCGCGCTCACAGGCCATTCCCTAGACCCTGAGGGACTTTGGGCCTCTCTGCAGCACTTTTGGGAGAGGCAGGGCCACTTTTGTCCTGCAACTTGGAGCTCCTAAGGCCGAGGCTGCCTGGGCTTCTGCCAGCTCTCTCCCATCCAGGCCTCGCCCCAGACCGCTCGTGCCCAGGGCAGCTTAACTCGTTCAGCTGTGCTGCAGATGGGGCCTGCTGCTAGAGGAGGCTGTCTCCAGAGAGTCGTCACCGAACCAGCTCTGCCAGCCGCCTGTCGTGCAGTTTAAGGTTACTGCCTCTCAGGGAGGGGCCAAGGGGCTGGAGGTGGGTGCAGCTGAGTCACCCTGGTCACCCTAGTTTGGTGCTAGGAGAGCAATTAGATGGGCATGAGGTAGGTCAGTGGTAGCCCTTTGGTGCTAGCTACATTTTAGAAATTGGATGGTTGGCTTTATGATGGGATGACCCTAGCTCATGGATGCCTGGTCCTGAAGGCCTGTTTTGAATTCTCTCTCTCTCTCTCTCTCTCTCTCTCTCTCTGTGTGTGTGTGTGTGTGTGTGACTACTTTTTGGAGAAGTACTGTGTCTGAAAAGCAGCGAGTATGTGGCGGAGGGGCACGCACCAAGCAGCATCTTTGCCCCTACTCAGCTGAGGGAGCGGAGCGCACATCAGGCAGTCCGCTCACTGCAGAGGTCAGGACCACGGAGGATTAGGCTCGGCCTTGGATTTATTACTGTACTGAAACAAAGTGCTGGGGGCTGCCTAAACTGAGCTGAGAGAGCCGTAATTAAAAGAGGGCTTGCAGAAGGAAGGAGAGGCTGCTGCCAGGGTGGGTGGAGGAAGGGTTTTCCATAAGAATAATGAGGAGCAAGTCCTTCAAGGAATAACAAGCCCTTCTTTTATGCAGAAGGACTTTATTTCACCAAAACAAAACCAGAAAGTTCACATTCAGCCCTTATACTGAGCTGATGTGCAACATGCAAACTTTAGATAGAACCACGAACCTGTGGGAGGTATCAGCCCACAGTTTAGAAGGGTAATGAGGAGACTTTTCTGAGTACTTCTCTCTGTTCCTGCAATTATGAATCTACCTGCATCGGAGGGGTGGGGGTCGCCGTACATACAACAACGACTCCTGACCTCCCAACCTTAGTCTGGGGGGGACACCACTCCAAATGTACCGCATTCATCAATGCCATTTCTGGTAAACTGGACCTAAGGCTTCAGAGTGTCCTAAGAGGAAGGCGGCCGACACAGTTCACATATTGATGTCAGAGCCAGTGGAGGGCCCACACATATTCTGCAGCCTTTATGAGCTAATACTATAGATTTCACAAGCAGACATACTAGATTTTTCCAGGACATTTCTGACTCCAAGAGCACTGGAGTACTTTAAAAATGCATGCCACCCTCATCAACCTCATTGGTATTGTGCAAGTGTGTGCCCTAAATGTCCCCAAAACTGGAGGAAATGGCTTAGGTGTGAGGTATGGGCGTATCCGTCCCTGCTGGTCTTCTGTTCACCAGGACTAGCCTGGATGCCGTCCTTTAAGTACTCATCCTAGCCAGTAACAGAACTCTTGGTGGTGCTGAGTGATAAAACATCCCTTGGGGGCCCATTCAGGTAGGGTGCCTGTCTGGGAAACAGACGGTACTGGGCCCTCCTGGTGTCTGTGCATCAAGGGCGAGAGGCTTCCCGCCTGGGGACACAGTGCATCACCTCACTGGGGGCTGCTGTCATCGGTTCCCCCAGCGAGGGGGGGGCTACATGCCTTCCGCCATTTTGAAGGGGTAGCGCGGGTGGAAGTCTCCCGGGCTTTATGACTGCAGAGCCCCAGCATTCGGGGCTGGCGGGGGACCCACAGGGCACCGCGCTTGCTCCCTGTGGAGCACAATCACCCCCACAGGCCATGTTGACCACTGGTCGGGGTCAGCAGGCATCCATCCCTGGAGAAAGCATGGCCTGAAGGCATTTCTCCCCAATCGCCAGAGCAGATTTTAGTTCTGAGAAATGACCACTTGTTCTCATATGCCTGCGATGGGCAACATGTTACCACCTCGAGAACACAGTGCCAGGTCCGTGCACCCCAACCAGCCGGAAGTAGGGTTGTTCCCAGCTATAACTTGCAGAGGCAGCTCTGGGGTTGGGTGGCCAGGCCTGCTGTCCAGTCCCCACCGCGCAAGCTCCCATGTGACAAAAAGGACCTGAAAATCATCACAGTTTGAGGGCTCTGGACTGGAGAGGGCCATAATTTATCCATGTTTGAGTATTTAATATGCATTTATAGAGAGCTTGCTAAGGCCAAGGCACTGTGTTAAGATCTAGCAGAATCCAAAAGTGAATTTTGAAAAAGGAGCCTTTGCTCAGGCATGGGGGCACCCGCCTATAAGCCCAGCACTTGGGAGGGTTGAGGCAGGAGGATCATTGTGAGTTCAAGACCAGCCTGGGCTATGTAAGTGAGTTGAAAGCACCCTGAACTGCATAGCCAGACCCTGTCTCAAAAGGACAAGAAAAAAAAAGCATTTTTAGCCCTCAAGCAATTTACAGCCTAAGTAGAAAAACAGATTTGCAAACAACTAAATGCAAATAAAAGGTAACATGAGATGAGCCTAAAGAAAAAGGCATGAATACTGCACTAACTGGTTGGGGCAAGGGTCAATTATTTTAAGACTAACCTTTATTTCTAAAAATGTAGACTCAGTTGAGGGAAAGAAGTGGAAGACAAAAATTTACTAACACTGGATAGTTCCAGGGTTTTAGGGAGTAACAGTAATCAGCTTGTTTTGTTGTTGTTATGCAGTTCAGGCTGGCCTCAAGCTCACTCTGTAGTGCCCAAACTGGTCTCAAACTTAAAAAGATCCTCCAGCCTCAACCTGGGATTCCAGGTGTGCGCCACCGTCCGGCTAACAGTCTTTAGTTCTGAAAAGCTGCTGTGTAGGAAAAATGGTGAAAATTCATTTAAACTAAGCAAATACCAAGGATCAGAAACTGGATTCATTTCTCAGCTCCTGACATCGGCTGGGTGGCAAACATGGGATTTTCTACTGAAACACGATACCCCCATTCGAAATCAGTGAAACTCCCACCACATTTCAGAAAGTGAAGTTTCAGAAAATACAGCTATGAAAATGAGGCAAATAAAAAGACAATTATTAACCCCAGGAAAACCAAATCTCACAAGGAAATGTGTCAATAATACTTGTCTCAACAATAAATGATATATACGTGATTACAAAATAAAAAGTGTAAGATTATTCTTGCCAGGAAGCTAGCTCAGAGGTCTAAGTGCCTGCCTGGCAAGCGCAAAGACCAGGGTTAAATATCCCGTACCATATACCGTGCTGGCTGGGGGCACCTGTAATCCCAGCACTGGGGAGGCTGAGATAGGAGGATCACTATGAGATGTGTAGTAAGACTCTGTACCAAAAAAAATGATTATTGGGGCCAGGGAGATAGCTCAGTAGAATAAGTGCTTGCCTGGCAAGCACAAGATCCTGAGTTCAATCCCTGGTACCACCAAAAAAAAAAGGAAAGAAACAAACAAAAAAAGATTATGATCTAGCACAGGTGAGAACAGGGGAAATGTATGAACAGACTTAAAACCCTCCACTACCATCTTTTTTTTTTTCTTCTTCTTTTTTTTTTTTGTTTTTTTGTTTTTTTGCTGTACCAGGAATTTAACTCAGGACCTTGGGCTTGCCAGGCAAGTGCACTACCATCTTAAGAAGTCCACAGATAACAGCTGGCATAGACTACTTAAGAGAAGGACATGTCTGCTTATTATTTATAAATACGATATGTACCAGAAGAAAACTGATAAACTAAGAGATTGTCTACAAGAGACTACTTTTTTGGGGGGAGTACCAGGAATTGAACTCGGAACCTTTGGCTTGCCAGGCTGGCATTGTGCCACTGAGTTATACCCTCAGCCCAAGACTAGTTTTATGTTGTTGTTGTTTTTGGTGGTACCAGGGATCAAACTCAGGACCTTACACTTGCCAGGCAGGTGCTTATGCCACTGAGCTATACCCCCAGCCTCCAAGACTAGTTTTTTGTATCAACTTTTTATATACAATTTGGTCTCAAGCTTAGACAAATATACCTTTCTCAATAATATAAACTAGGGGCTGGGGAGATGGCTCAGTGAAATAAAGTGCTTATTCTACTGAGCCATCTCCCCGGCCCTTAAACTAACTTTTATGAAGCACACAAATATGCCATGTACTTAGGAGGCTGAGGTAGGAGGACAGCCTAGAGTTTGAGGCCAGCTTGGGCTACACAATGAGTTCTAGTCAACCTGGACTACATGTTTCTGTTTCAAACACCCCCCTCCAAAACCGCTCATACACACTCACATGCACACAGTATGCGCACTTAGTAGAGTAAATCTGAGAATTCCCAGTTAGCGTGATGTAACCGATGCCCTTACAAAACTTCCAACTTGGATTGCCCAAAGTATGGAAAGAAACAAGGAAGTGGGACCCTCAGCCTGACCCCCAAGTAGGACAAAGTAAAAACCAACAAACTAAAAGCATCAGGGAGAGACATGAATGAATTTTGTGCTCCTGCCCTATATATTACAGGTTACAAAGTTGGAAGAATAATTCACCCAAATTTGGCCTTCTCAGGAGACAGGCCAGTTATGGCTTTCTTATAAAAATACATTTCAGCCGGGCGTGGTGGCGCATGCCTGTAATCCCAGCACTTGGGAGGCTGAGGCAGGAGGATTGTTGTGAGTTCGAGACCAGCCTGAGCTACAAAGTGAGCTTAAGGCCAGCCTGAACTGCATAGTGAAACCCTGTCTCAAAAAGACCAGAAAAAAAAAAAAAAAAAAAAAACATTTCAAAGTTTATTTAGTTTTGATTTTTTGAGACAGAATCCACTCTATTTATCAGACTAGCTTTGAACTTGTGATCCACCTGCCTCAGGCTCCTGAATGCTAGGATTATAGACCCGTGCCACCAAGTTCAGCCTCAAAGTACTTTGTAAAAAATCATTTCCAGCAGGGTACAGTGGTGCATGACTATGATCCGGCATTCAGGAGGCTGAGGCAGGAGGATGGAAGCCAGTTTGTATCAAACAGGGAGACTGTATCTGAAACAACAAATTCAGTACAAGTACCACCTCATTTATCTTAAATGTCTTTCTTTCTTTCTTTTTGTGGAACTGGGGATTGAACTCAGGCCCTTGTGCACTTATCCTACTGAGCCATCTCCCCAGACCCCTGTCTTTCTTTTTTTTTTTCTTCCTCTTTATAGCCCTAGGCAACGTTTGACCACTGAACCACATTTCCAGGTCCTTAGTGTAAATTTAGTTTCCAGGCATGGAAACTAGGATGTTTGACTTTATTGTGCCAGCTCTTAGGGCCTTATACTCAGACACCCACAAAGCATACAAGGCCTGAAAGTCAGTAGCATACCTCAAAGGCTTCACATTCAAAACCACAAAGAAACCATTCTGCCTCCTACCTTGCTGGCTACACAAGCCATATGCCAACACCGTGGGGTGTGGCTCATGGCAGAGTTCTTGCAGTGCTGGCATGTGGTATGTCCTGGGCTCCACCCCTAGCACTGTGGGTCAAGGAAAACAAGAAAACAGACACATCTTTAAAGAAAAATAAAAAGGCCAGGGCTGGGGAGATAGCTCAGCAGTCTAAGTGCCTGCCTGGCAAGTGCAAGGACATAGGTTTGATCCCTGGTATGGCCTACTGTGCTGGCCCTCAGAAACCAGGCATGGTGACACACACACACACACCTGTAATCCCAGTGCTGAGGAGACTGAGGCAGGAGGATCACTACAAGTCCAGGCTGCATGGTGAGACCCTGTACCAAATAAATAAATATATATACTTTTTTTTTTTTTTTTTTTTTTTTGTGGAACCGGGGACTGAACTCAGGTCCTTGCACTTGCAGGGAAGCGCTTTTTCCACTGAGCCATCTCCCCGGCCCCTATATACTTTTTATTTACTTCATTTATTTACTTATTTATTTATTTTTGGCAGTACTGGGGGTTGAACTCAGGCCCTTGAGCTTGCCAGGGAAGCGCTTATTCTACTGAGCCATCTCTCCAGCCCCCATATATTTTTTAAATTTCAAAAAAAACTTGGGCCGGGCATGGTGGCGCATGCCTGTAATCCCAGCACTTGGGAGGCTGAGGCAGGAGGATTGTTGTGAGTTCGAGACCAGCCTGAGCTACAAAGTGAGCTTAAGGCCAGCCTGAACGGCATAGTGAGACCCTGTCTCAAAAAGACAAAAAAAAAAAAAAAAAAAAAAAAAACTTGGGAGGACCTGGTAGCTTACCTGGGAGAGAAGTGAAAGTGCCAAAACCAGGGCTAAGGATTTGGCTGGGCAGTAGAATGTTGGCCTAGTAAGCTGGAAGCCCTGGGTTCAGTCCTCAGTACCAAAAACAAAAAGTAAACCTCCCCTAAAAAACAATTCAGGGGGCCGGGGAGATGGCTCAGTAGAATAAGCGCTTCCCTGGCAAGCGTAAGGGCTTGAGTTTAATCTGTGATTCTGCCAAGAAAAAATTTAAATTAAAAAAATAAATTCAACCAATAAAATAAAGTAAAATCAAGAAAGATCATAAACAAACAAGGCAACTGCACACAGAAACTTTGAAAGCAGGCCTAATAGCTCAGTGGATTAAAGCAGCTGCAAGCAGGCAGGGGTCCAATACCCCCCTCCCCACTGCAGTTCTGGCCCACCCCCAGGGCACACTGAGACAGTGTTTGATTGAGACTGGAGAGTGTATGCTTGTAATCCTAGCACTTGGGAGGCTGTAACAGGAGAATCACTTCAAGTCTGATCTAGTAGTGAGACCCTGAACACCCTGTAGACCCTTCCCTAAAATACTTAAAAAAGAAACTATGAGGGGCTGGGAAGGTGGCTCAGTGCAATAAGTGCTTCTTTGGCAAGCACAAGGGCCTGAGTTCAATCCCCAGTTCCGGAAAAAAAAGAAACTATGATTATTTATCAATAAAGTTAATATAAAAATAAAATAAAATTAAAATTTCTCAATAAAATTAATTAAAAAACAAAAGTGCCAAAACCAAGCACAAGCACGCAGGCTATTGCTCCAAAGTGCTGGCCAGCTCCAGCTTGGTCTGCAGCCTTCTCCTTAGGCTGGTCCCCTCTGCTCCCAGGATGCCTTTTAATCTCCGTTGTGCCCTGTGTCATTTTTCTTTTCTTATTGCTTAGAGGCAGAATCTGTTTCTCCTTTGCCCTGAAAACAACAGAGCTGCCACTCACCTACTTTGGTGAGATGGTAACAATTAAAGAAAGGTGCTCCTAGGCCCCAATTGCAGCCACCCCACCCTGTCTTGGCCGTCAACCTTCAGCGCACAAACGTCGCAGCCTGATGCCATGACCCTATCTGAGAAGCCAGCTGATTTCATAAGCACAAGCACTGCTTATCCAGAACTGGCCCAGAAGCTTGCCCCTGAGCCTGGCTTTTTCTCAGCCTAGGAGTTGGCCCAACAGTCTCAAGTCCCCTGAGGGGAGGCTAGGATGGATGACCTAGGGACATTCTGGGAAAGCTGGTGCTTGTGTTCGCCCAAGACTTCTCTGAGACTCTGGGACGTCAACTTGCATGGAGATCTCAAACATGGGCGCGTTAGCCTTGCTAAGGACAAACACCTTCCTCAGGGTGTACATGCCTTTCGGATGTTCCAAGATGAGAAAATGATCCTCTTTCCGATTTAGGGAAGGTGTGTCATATTAGGGAGCCAGAGAAAATAATAACCACCAATTCCAAAGCCACACAAAATCATGTTTTTCCACCGTGTTTCTATCTCAGCCTCCTGGTTGAGCCACAGTGAAATAGCACATCAAATAGCAGATCAAAGGCAGAGGCAGACACAATTATGTTGGCTGTGAAACCCCTAGCATGAAATTAGAAGTCAAACTCTCCATTCAGGGGTTAGAGACAAGGACAATGGGAACGTGGGGCCCTGGAGATGTACCCTGCCCCTTTCAGTCACAATGCTATCCATGCTGGATATTTAAAACCACACCTGGCGGCAGGGCACAAACAGTAAGCATTCATTTCTTATTTTCCCACACTTACTTTAGGAAACGAGTCGAAGACATCCCTAGCTTTGTGCCACACAAATAGATCTGTACGTTGAAAGAAGGGTGATAAGGCAACAGGGTCTCAGGGCACTTTATGCGGGCACCACAGATTGGCCCTCAAATGGCAGGTGGATGACAGTGGCAGACACCTTGTCTATCACCCACTTCCCTCTGGATGCTGGAGAGCCAAAGCCCTGTCTAATACCCCCACTCAATTCTTCCTCAGTCCTTCCTTCACTTGACAAGCTCCCAGAGAGAGCGCTGCCCTTTGATATTTTCTATTTCTCATAAAATCCATATTTGCCTTTTAGCTCTATTTCTTTTTACCCTGGCCTAATTTTAGCTCTCTGCCCCTCCCCCATATACTTTATGAGGCCTCTTGAGGTATAAGCGCCTATTACAACGTAGACTGTTCTGTTTAGAGCCACTACTAATTAAGCTTAGCTTTCAAGAGTGACTAGCATGGCTTTTTTTTTTTAATTCCCCAATGGCCACAGTCAGTGACTATTGCATGAGTGACGCCCCATGACTTCAGAGTGTGGGTCAGAAAAGGAGGGGTATGTGCAGTCCTTGCTGGAATGCTTGTATTCAGTCTCCAGTCACCACCCTACTCTCGAAGCTACCACGGAGTGAAGAAGCCCTGGTCACACCAAGAGCCCTGTGTTTATGCCACGGAACACAGCTGAGGGCCCAGCTAAGCACCCAACATATGGGAGAACCCCCAGCTGGATGATTCCAGCCCCCAGCTGTTATTTATTTATTTATTTTTTTGGCGGAACCAGGGATTGAATTCAGACCCTTGTGCTTGCCAGGGAAGCATTTATTCCACTGAGCCATCTCCCCAGCCCAGCCCCCAGCTGTTGGTATGGAATTCCAGGTCCACAGAATTGCATCTGACATACTATAGGAGAAATAAGACCTTTTTTCTGTTTTGTTTTGCATACCAGGGATCAAACCAAAGGGTGCTCTACCACTGAGACCTCCAGCCTTTTTTATTTTTTGAGATAAAGTCTTGCTAAGTTGCCCACATTGGCCTTGAATTTGCAATCCTCCTGCCTCAGGCTCCCCAGCAGCTAGGATCACAGGCATGGATACTGTGCCAGGAGAAGATTGGTTTCACAGTATGTTGCTAAATCCATAGAGTAAAGTAAAATAGATTAAGAACCTCTGCTCCCCTGTTAGCACACACCTGTAATCCCAGCACTTGGGAAGCTGAGACAAGAAGATCACAAGTCTGAGGTCAGCCTGGGCTAGATACCGAGTTTACGGCCAGCCTGACACAGTAAGTAAGACCCTGTCTCAAAACAAAACAAATCAGGCCGGGCGTGGTGGCGCATGCCTGTAATCCCAGCACTCGGGAGGCTGAGGCAGGAGGATTGTTGTGAGTTCGAGACCAGCCTGAGCTACAAAGTGAGCTTAAGGCCAGCTTGAATTGCATAGTGAGACCCTGTCTCAAAAAGACAAAAAAAAAAAACAAAAAAAA
>PVKA01042177.1:7410-17678 GCA_004027165.1 Ctenomys sociabilis
TCTCTCTCTCTCTCTCTCTCTCTCTCTCTCTCTCTCTCTCTCTCTCTCTCTTTCTTTCTTTCTTTCTGGTACAAGGTCTTACTATGCAGCTTAGACTTGTAGTGATCCTCCTGTTTTCAGGCTCCCCACATCTGGGATTACAGGTGTACTCCACCACACCCAGACTCAGTGGTCAGCTCAGCATGCCTAGGGATGGGACTGGTATGGCATTTGGTGCTGGGGAATCCCCAACATTTCTTAATGTGATGAAATTAAAATTTCCTTAAGATTCTTTCACGTTGAGGAAGCTGAAGTCTCAGCTGGAAATGAGAGGTGTGATTGCTTGGTAATGTCCCTTTGTTGTCAGCCACTTGAACTGTACAGTAAGTACAGAATTACAGGGCAGGTTAGATTTATTTCCAAATGGATGGTTCTGTATTAATGTAAAAGACAGTGTCATAGGGTAAGTTCTTAGTAAATTCCCTCATTTCTTGTTTTATTAAATGCTCTAGTGTTTCCTCAGGAATGAATTTTCTTCCCTTTAAATCTATTATATATATATCTATTTAGAAAAGCCTATGAGATTTAATGTTTTTATTCTTCATAGTGTGTCCCTTTTCCTCTTCTTGGTGGCCAAGAGTATGGTAATATGATACAGTATTTATGATCATATAGGCAGCATTTGAATCAGACTGATATTTTAAATCTTAAAAGAATTCTCATGTAGTATTACCAGAAAGCCAGGTCACAAGGCAGTGAGGAACTGGCTCTTCACTCCTGGTATTCAGTTCTTTGTGCCTTTAATGGTTTGTACTTTAGTTTCTAAATTTAACTTTGTTGTTAATATGAAAAAGACCTAGGTTGTCTACTATAGCTTTTCATTAATAATAAGAACGATCTGGTGGAGTGTTTTGTTGATCACAGCATACTTCCAATAAGAGTATTTCATTAACAATATTTTTGTTCGTTTGTTTTTTTCAGACAGGTTTTGAGACTCTGTATTTCAGCCTGGCTTTGAACTCATGGCAGTTCTCCTGCCTCACTCTGTTGAGTGCTGGAATTGCAGGTGTGCTCCACCAAAGACTTGTGACTTTTTAAAAGTAGTTTTGATACTAAAGTCACAGTGTTGATTTTTTTTTTTTTTTTAAATACAGGGTTTATAGGGTCATGGTGCTGATGTTTTACATTAGGGCATCTCAGGCTTCCTACCGCTGATGTTCTGAAATGAGGCAGGTATAGTACAATGCACATTCAAGGGGGTATTTACTTTTTAAAAAAAACAATTTTCTAAAGCTTATTTGGAGATTCAAAATTACATCTTATAGCTTACTAGATATGGGATCTGGATTATAGAGTTTTGTTTTGTTTTGGTATTGGTGCATTCTAACACTAAAAATGGCCCTAGTCCTTTGTAGTTTTTATTTTGAGGCAAAGTCTTGCTGAGTTCCCCAGACTAGCCTCAAACCTGCAGTTTTCTAAATTTGAACCTGTAGACTTCCTGACTCAGCACCCTGAGTAGCTGGGATCACAAGGCAATCATCACTTGTTTAGACTCTTGTAGATTCCTAAGCTGTGGGTGAGTGGGATTCATGGTCTCATGTCAGCATTTCAGGGTTGTCTCTTTTGTTGATCTGCTCACATGAGAGCTGAAGAAGATCCTATGAAGGGATGTGATTAGAGAAGCATTGGAGGAGGTGATTGCTATACAAAAATACAATATGGAAAGCACAGCATTTACAGACTTGGCTGGCTGGCTTGTTTTTTCCATGGTAAAGCTCATTTCTAAAATAATTTTGTATTGCTAAGGTAGAATGGTGACCCCCCCCCCCACCCACCCAATCACTGTTTTGGAAAGATACTATTAATATTATTTATATTTTTAATTAATGGAATAATCAGTGGGTTATTATTTATTTCATTGTTTCAACTACGATGTGAGTTAATTAAGCCTTATTCTTTTTTTAAAATTGTAATTCATGTGTTCAAAACTGTTTAAGGTTTGGTTTTTGTGTTAACTTGAAACTATGCTCCCACTTCTTGCAGAGGGTATTGGGAAATGAAACAGTGTGTCTCAGTTACTCTTCTCTACTTGCTGGGACAAATATCCAACACAAAATGAAGGAAGGAAAGGTTTTTTGGCTCACAGTTGGTGAAGTTTTCAGTTTATACTCTGGCTGCAAAACAAACAGCAGCAGTTCATGGCAGCATAAAACAATGAAGAGCAGAGGAGGAGCAGCAGCTGCAGCATCGATCAAGCCTATTTCTCTCTCATTTCTATGCTGACTGAGAAGACCAGTGCTCTACTGAGAAGATCAGAAGTGCCACAGCTGCAAAGTGGCCCATCATTGACCGGGACTTCTCCATGGAAGGGGGCAGGACAGAAGCCATCCTCAGATCCTTTATGTAGTCTTTTTGTGCTGAGTCACTCTGGGGCTGGCCCATTGAACCCTACCGCCATGAACCTGGGGAGTGGATCCAGCCAAGTTGACACAGTGTATTAACTACCACAGAGTGCCATCTGTATTTTAGTCTTGAGCTGTAGTTTAGCCCGGGATAGTGAGTTTAGTACCCTATGTGGTAGTACTTTTCTGATGGTTTCCTTCAGGTACTCTGAATTCTTTTTCTGTGGATTATCAGAGAGCAGTTTTCAGGAATAGTCATTGTGAGCTGTAAAGTGGGGTGGTCAGGGACATCCATTATTGGCAACATGGTTTCACTGTACTCCTACAAATGACCATGTTAGCACAGTTAAAGAATTGGCTAGTGATAATGGAAACAAGGCCTATTCATATGGGGGATTTCTCTGTATGAACAGATTATCAAGTGCAGGGGAAAGTGGATGTTAAGTAGGTAATTGGTTCATCCTTGAGGAAACCTTTCCTGAGATTGAAGACATTAGCTGTGAGAGGTAGTTTGGGTGCTCTTGGGGGATACCAGGCTTACCAGAGCAAGGTAGACCCTAGTCTCTATGTGACCTTGGGATAGGCCCACTCAGTTTTTTTGCTTCATTTTTTTATTGTTCATCTGAGAATATCTGTCAAATGTGTTCATGTAAGAATTAAGCCTATGTATAGTGTTTATAAATGTAAATATGTAGAGAAGGATTTTTTGAGGGATAATTAGCAAAATAGGATCAAAATAAAAATGAAAGGGAGAGAAGAAGTAGATGAATGAAATCTTTGGCATTATTTTGCTCTGATAAGATTTTATAGCCAAATTCAGATTTTTGCATAATCAACATTATCTCATGTATGGAATATAGCAATAGTTTCAACTTAAAAATGATTTCTTTTTTGGCTATTTTTTGAAGTGAGACCCATCAAAATCATTTAGGTTTGTACTTGATGTTATGGTTTGTGTCTAGTTGTGCCCCTAAAGCCTCATGCAGTCATGAAGTGGACTTCTAGAGTTTGTGATTAACTCACGATCCACTGGGATTATGGGTGTGAGTGGTGGTGAGAATATTGGTGTGAGTGCCACACCCAGCCTGGGGTGGATAGCCTGAGTGCAATTTAAGGGAGACAGATTTCCTCTCTATTGCCATTGTTGCTATTTCTCCTCCCTTTTGCTCTTACTGTTTTGCTGCCTTCTGCCTCCATGAAAGGCTGCCCTCTGCCATGTGCCACTCTGCTTAGGAACCAACTGAGTATGGACTGAAACCTCCAGTAACTGTGAGATAAATAAAACTCCTTCATACATTTTGAGCGTCAGGTATTTGTCCCAGCAAGCAGAGAAGAGTACTGAGACACTTGAGATTTTTATTTTAATTGTCTTTTGTACTTCGTTGTAAACAAAAACTGGTGCCAGGTAAAATAAGTCTAGTAATTTGAAATGTGTTTATACATCATGAACCAGAGAACTGTTCAGTATTCTAGACCACTTGGGATAGCTGAGTGGTTTTAATAGTCAGTTTTGCTGTTCTGACTTACCTGTAAGAATGTATTTCAGGGACTTGAAATTTGCTACTGGTGGAAATCCATTTCAGATGACCTAGCCATCCTCTGTTGCATTGCTCTCTTTTCACTATTGGTCTTTTTCTGTTTTTTAATTCATGAACATGGAATATGATCTGGTAATTGAATGTATAGATATCATTTATCCTAATTATTATTAGATTGGTAGGTATCATCCAAAATGTATTGGATGACAGTAACTTTTTTTTAAAATTAATTTTATGGAGAAAAAATTGTAATGAGACAGTTTCAAAACAGGTTGGTAGGAGAGTTATAACAGTTAATACATTGCATATTGTTGTCTTTGTAGTAGTCATTCATAGCACAAGATAAAGACATGATATCCTGTCCAAAACTATTAGTACAAATCTTTCTTTTATTTCTGTGTCTTGTCTAATAGCTCTAGTTAACGATTCCAGAACTATATTGAATAGGAGGGGTGATAGAGGACATCCTTGTCTTGTACCAGATCTGAGAGTAAAAAGATTTCATTTATTCCCCATTTAGATTTGTATTAGTTGCTGGCTTGTCATAGATGGCTTTTATCAGATTGAAATAGAGGACATCTATTCTAATTTTCTGTAGGACTTTGAACATGAAGAGTGCTGGACTTTGTCAAAAGCCTTTTTTTTTTTGCATCAAATTAAGATGATAATGTGGTTTTTAGATTTGGCTCTATTGATATAGTGTATTATATTTATAGATTTGTGTATATTGAACCATCCTTGCATCCCTGGGATGAATTCTACCTGGTCATGGTGTATAATCTTCTTGATGATTTGCTGAATTCTATTTGCTAGGATTTTATTGAGGATTTTTGCATGTATGTTCATGAGGGAAATTGGCATGTAGTTCTATTTTTTAGTTGCATCTTTCCCTGGTTTTGGTATCCGTATAATACTTGCTTCCAGGAATGATTTTAGGAGGATAGCTTCCTTTTCAATTTCATTGAAGAATTTGAGATGCATAGGGATTATATTGTCAATACATTTCTTGTAGAATTCAGCTGTGAATCCATCAGGACCTGGACATTTTTTTTGTCAGTAAGTTTTTTCCTTTTAAATTACATTTCGTATTTCATTGGCTGTTACTGGGTACTGGGTTATTGAGACTTTTTCTATCTTCTTGATTCAGTTTTGGTAAATTGTATCCTTCTAGGAATCTGTCCATTTCTTCTGTGTCTTCTGTTATGTGAGAGTAAAAGTTCTAAAGTAGCCGGGCATGGTGGCGCATGCCTGTAATCCCAGCAATTGGGAGGCTGAGGCAGGAGGATTGTTGTGAGTTGGAGACCAGCCTAAGCTACAAAGTGAGCTTAAGGCCAGGCTGAACTACATATTGAGACCCTGTCTCAAAAAAGACAAAGGAAAAAAAAAAAACATTCTAAAATAGCTATTGACAGTCTTCTGAATTTCCATTGGGTCTGTGGCAGTTACACCCTTTTTATTCCTTATTGCTTGTATTTGAGTTTTTTTTTTTTTTCCCTCTTTTTGATGAGGTTAGCTAGGGGCTTATCAATTTTATTTAATCTTTCAAAGAACCAGCTTTTTGATTCATTATTTTTTGAACTGTTTTCTTTGTCTCAAATTAATTTCTGCTCTAATTTTTATGGTTTCTTAACTATCTTTGGGCTTCAGGTTTGGTTTGCTCTTCCTTTTTAGATGCTGGAGGTGAGACGTTAGGGTGTTTATTTGTTCCTGTTCTGTTTTCCTAATGTGTGAGTTCACAGGTATAAATTTCCCTCTGAGAACTGCTTTCTTCACAAAAATTTGGATAAGTTGTGGTTGAATTTTCATTGAATTGTAGATTTGTTGGCCTATTGGTTGCTGAGTAGGGTGTTGTTTAATGTATTTATCGGGTTTTCCTGTCTTGATTTTTCCAGTTTCATTGCACTGTGGTCAGATAATATGCATGGGATAACTTCTGTTTTCTTATATATACTTACACATGATCTATGGACCAGTATTTTAGAAAATGACCCATGTGCAGCTGAAAAAAAAATGTATATTCAGCTGTGGTTGGGTGGAACACTCTGTATATGTCCACCAAGTCCATTTTTTCTAAGCTCTAGTTCAGTTCTGCTATTTCTTTGCTAATTTTTTGTCTGCTTGACCTATCTTTTTCAGATAAGGGGGTGTTAAGGTCTCCTATTAAGATTGTGGTATTGGATATTAGATTTTTCATGTCCATTAAGATTTGTCTTATATAGTTGTGTGTGCCTATGTTTGGTGTGTATAAATTTATGAGTGTTACCTCTTCCTCTTGAATTTTTCCCCCAACCATTATATAGTGGCCTTCTTTATTTTGTTCGATCATTCTTGGTTTTAAATTGAGACGGTCTGAGAATAGGATTGTTACTCTTGCTTTTTTCTGAGGTGCTGGGACTAGTATTGTTTTTCATCCTTTGACTGTCAGCCTGTGAATTTCTTTATGAGTTATGTTTCTTGTATACAGTATATAGTTGGATTTTGTTTCCTAATCCACTGTGCCAATCTATTTCTTTTAATTGGTGAATTGAGTGCATTTATATTGATGGTTATAATTGAGATGTATTGATTTATGCTCAACATGTTATTTACCTGCTGTTGTTTACTCATTTTTGTCCTGTGTTTAATTGTTTGCCCTATTTAGTGAGTTCTTTCTGTTCTTGTTCATGGAGTTCTGGTCATTTTGGTTCCTCTCTAGAACATCTTTCAGTAGTCTGTAGGATTGTCTTTGTCATCATGAAATTCTTTAGTTGTTCTTTTTCATGAAAGTATTTCACTTATCCATCAAACTTGAAAGAGTTTTGCAGCGTATAGTAATCTGTGCTGGAATTTGTTTTCATAGAGGACTTGAAGTACTATGATCAATGACCTTCTTGCCTTATGGTTTGTGAAGATGTCTGCTGTTATTCTGATGGCTTTTCCTTTAAATGTGATCTGTTTCTTTTCTCTATGGCTTTCAGTATATTATTGTTGTGCTGGATTCTTGGAATCCTGACTATTATGTGTCTTGGTATATTTATAATTGTCCACATTTGTTTTCCTTTTTTTTTTTTTTTTTTTTTTTTTGGCAGAAATCGGGATTGAACTCAGGCCCTTGTGCTTGCCAGGGAAGTGCTTATTCCATTGAGCAATCTCCCCAGGCCTGTATTTTTAATTGAGTTGAAGTTATTTGGAGTTCTTTATGCTTGGGTTACCTGAGTGTGACATTGTTTCCTCATATTTGTGAATTTTTCTGTTATTATTTCTGCTCATATTCTTTTTATAGCATTTGTATTGACTCCTTTCTCATTGATGCTTATTAGTCTCACATTATTTATCTTTGCATTGTCTTGAAGGTGATGAATTACTTTTTCTTGCATCCTAGTTGTTTCTAAGAGATCTTTTCTTACCTTTTCACTAGTTGTGACAGTATCTTCAAGATCTGAAACTCTGTCATCATTTTCACTCAGACAGTTTTGCAAGCTTGTGATTGAAATTTTAAGTTTCTTTGTATCTCTTTGACTCTGCTTCATGCAATCTATTTCCTGTATTGCTCATTCAAGGAATCTGTCACTTTTCTAATTTCCTCTATTTTTATCAGTATTTTCTTGATAAGCAGTTATTAATTCTTTTACATTAGAGTTTATTTCTGATCTGATGTCATCTATATGTTTCTGCATTTGATTCTTTAGTTCAGATACTCTTAATTCATAGATTTCTTTTTTCATTTCGGAGATTAATTCTGGTCTGAGTTGCTCTATACCTTTCTGCTGTTTCTTTACTTCAGATGCTATTAATGCAGACATTTTAGCTATGCTAGTGTCCTCTGCTCTTTTTCTGGGTGAGCTCACGGTCTGAGATTGCAGTTTGCTCCTTCTCTTTGTCATTTTGTATGGCGCTGCCCACTAATCTTTGGCATAGAGCTTTGGTGCAGTTATAACTTTAGCACCTACTAAAATTCAGGTGTTGATATTCCAAGTTCTTGTTCATCCATTTGTGTCTGGCTTGGGTCTGGTTACTGTGCTTAGCCCCTTCCTGCTGCCCTGGAGGTGAACCTGTTGTACCCCTTTCGCAAGATGTTTTGCTGCTGCATTAGCTGCATGGTTTTGACTCTAGTCTCACTGCGGGGACTTCAGCTGCAGAGTTTCACCCAAGGCTTGTATGTCAGGCTTGTGCTGGGTCTGGAGGTTTCTGGGGGGGGAGTGCAGGAGAGCTCAGAAGCTCTCCCACACACTCATGGGGCCCATGTTTAGGTGGGTCTGGAGGGGTCTCAAGAGTGTGGTGGAAGTTCTCATTCACAGGACGGGCTTGGGCTGGCTCTGTAGAGGTTAGGGGCTCTGGAGAGCACAGCAAAAGGTCTCACTCTCGCAGTGGGCCTGGGCTTGGTCCAGCAGGTGCAGGAGGGTGTAGAAGCTCTCCTACAACACTCGCAGGGCCTGGGCTTTGGTGGATCTTGAGGGTAACTTTTTGGTAAAGCCAAACAAGCGTTCCATTAGTTATGAGAAGAAACTAAACTTTTCATGTTCTGTGATTAATTACTCTGTGGCCATTTTGATCTACAGTGATAGTGGAATTGATGAGAATTAATTAGAAGTGTGATGCATAGGACTTGCCTCCCAAGTGAGAGTGATGCTTCAGGGGCAGCTGTGCAGCTGCTGTGTGGAGGCTCCCTGAGTGCACAGAGGTGGTAGTCTCAACTCTATTGGGAGCACCAGAATGTGCCACTTCTTTCTGTGCACAAAACAACTTCCCATTGTTTGAGGGTACCTGGCTTGGAATTCACTTTGTTAGATTACTCTAAGCCTTTTTAGCAGTGTCCCATGATTTCCTTGCTCCACTTGAAGGCCCTACATCTTTGTGTTGTTCTACGTGCACACCAATGCTGCTTTAATTATTGACCTATACATTATGAAAACTCCAGGCCAGCTTTTTTTATCATTTCATTCAACCTTTCCTCAGCAGCATGGCATTACTTTTCCCCTTCGAGAGTGTTCTGTTGTTAGCATCAATACCCTTAGAGTTGCTTCATTCAGTACTCATTTCTCATTCATTCTTTATAATATTATAATTCAATATTACCCAACTTTTACCAAAGGCATGTCTAGGTCAAACTAGTGGACAGTTTAAGTCCCCACCCTCTTCATTCTTGTGGATGTTCTCTGTTTCTTCATATAGTACTGTGTCAGTCTGTTTTCTTTCAGCTTTCTGGCTGTTTTACAGCTTGGAATACTATGGATCCCCAGAACTCTGTCCTTAGCCTTTTTCTCTTTCCTTAGCCTTCTTTGTCTTTATATTCTCTATGTAGCTGCTCATTGCCCCTATCTAGAATGCAAGTCCCTTTTCAGCATGCTTTTAATTGTGTGTCCTGCTCTGGAATAGGGCTGAGGTGTGGTAATTGCTGATTGGTTAGGCACTTCCTCCTACCCTTGCTTACTGAGATCTGTATGTCCTAATTGCCTGGGCTACATGAATGAAGACTGTAGCCTTTGGATGGTGCAGCAATATCATGGAACATAGTTTTTTACCTCACTTATCTTTGCTCTGCTTTTTTCTAATAGTGACACCACTCAATTGTTAAAGGCAGATACAAGCTGGAGTCTTTTTTAAAATCAACTTAGAGGTTGAGGGCTGTTCCTTTGCTGTAGTTGTCCCGCCCTCCATGGTCTTGAACTTCCTTCCTCAGCCTTGCAGGAGCTGGGATTATAGGTCTGCACAGTATTTGTTCTTTCTTAATGTCAGGTTGTTCTGCTAATGCAGAATTTCTTCTGAAGTTCCTCTGTGGAAATATTCTGAGCAAAGAAAAGCTGCCAGCATTCCCTGTCTTCCTCACACTTGGGTTTGGGGCCCTGTGCCTCTTGTCTGTTCTCCTATCTACTGTCTCCATGTGCCCAGGCCCTTGTTCATTAGCAAATCTGAGTTAGTTACCTCTACTCTGTATCTGTGTAGAGTGGACCTCCTTGATTTGTCTTACTTGGGTCTGGAATATGTTCTTTATCCAAACTACACTTCAAGGCCATTCCAGCTGTTGCTTCTTCTGTAAAGATTTATCTCCTCACCCCCAGACAGAAGTAATCTCTTTGTGCTGTGAAATCTCTAGTTATCATTGCCGTAATTATAGGGCTTAAGCTTCTTTCTTGTGTTTGTGTATGTCTTATATCTCTTGTAGGTCACTGAAGACAAATGCTTAACTCTAGCCTCTTGCTCTATAAATATTGAAGGAATGAAAGAGACTTGAACTTGTTTAAAGAATCTTAATGCCCTTCTACCATTTATTTACCAGTCCTGCTGTCAGTTCTCCTTTAATTGCATTTAGTCTTCCATTTCCTGCTTAATAATAGCTAACACTTGAGTATAATACTTTTTTGCAGCTGGG
>PVKA01042178.1:0-17570 GCA_004027165.1 Ctenomys sociabilis
AAAA
Source organism: Ctenomys sociabilis (assembly GCA_004027165.1). NCBI lineage: Eukaryota > Metazoa > Chordata > Mammalia > Rodentia > Ctenomyidae > Ctenomys > Ctenomys sociabilis. Next base: position 5 of record PVKA01042178.1, read on the forward strand.
AAAAAAAAAAAAAAAAAAAAAAAAAAAAAAAAACCAAAAACAAACAAACAAACAAAAAAAAAACCAAAATAGTTGAATGAAGCTCTAGAAAAAATTAAATCAGAAATAATTTCTCAGATAACTGCAGTGATGGTATCCACACTGGAAACCATGTGTCGTGACTCTAGAGCAGATCCAGACCAAAAAGAAGATGCTTGAGAAGATGATGGAGGCCATGAATGTAGAAAGAAATGGAATCCATAAGGCAGATTCAAGCACGTACCTAGGAGAATAAACATTTCATTGAAAGTATTCACAATGGATTAAGTGAGTGTGAGGATGGCTTAGAAGACAGGCTTGTGGCTAGTGATCATGAAAAGAAAGATTTCTTAAAAGTAGCATAGGACCACGAGAAATCAATGTAGCAGCTGCTTGACGACACTAAGAATTTAAGATTAATTGGGGTCAATGAAAAAGCAGGACATAGCACAAGTGATATTAAAAAACCTGTGGAAATCAGTGTGGAGATTCCTCAAAAAACCAGGATGGGAGATCCCATGTGACCCGCTATTCCTCTTCTGGGTATCTTCCCAGAAGATTTAAAAATATCTGACCACAGGTATATATGTGCACCCATGTTTGTAGCAGCACAATTTGTAATAGGTAGATCTTGGGAATAACCCAAGTGCCCATCAACTGACAAGTGGATAAAAAGATGTGGTGTTTTTATACAATGGAGCATTACTCAGCCATAAAGAAAGATACACTTGAGGTTTTTGTAGGTAAGTGGATACAACTCAGGGCCATACTCATAAGTGAAATAAGCTAGACACAGATGTGTGAACATTGTATTGTCTCCCTAGTGTGAGAAGCTGATAGAGTAAGTAAGATCCAAAATGTACAACAGATATTGAAAAATGGGAAGAAACATAAAAGGAAAGAGAAACTGGGTTAGGAGAATGGAGGAAAGAATGAAGGGAAAAGCAAAAGGAAAAAATATAAGATGGTTAAATAGTTATACTACCGATCTCTCTTGTACATTAAAAATATGGGTTCATGCTAATATTATTTGAACAATTAAATGTTGATATCTTGTACTCTGGGTAACTTGAAAAAAAGTACATAACATATCAACCATTGTTATCATTCTATCATGATTGTTTTGCTTTTTGTTCGGTTTTGTCTTTTCTTCTTAATTTTGAAAGTTTCCTTTTCATTAGCTGTGACAGCATCTTCAAGATCTGAAATTCTATTTTCACTTTCACTCAAATGGTTTTGCAAGCTTGTGATTGAGATTTTAAGTTCCTCTATATCTCTTTGACTCTGCTTCATGTGATCTATTTCTTTCCTGTATTGAGGAATCCATTGTTTTTGTAGTCTCCTCTATTTTTTTTTTTATCAGTGTCTTCTTTAGAAGCAGTTATTTATACTTTTACTACAGAGATTATTTCTGTTTGGATTTCCTCCATATGTTTCTGCATTTGATTCTTTACTTCAGATGCTATTAATTCAGACATTCCAGCTGTGTGATTTCCTATTTCTTCATTGCTAGTGTCCTCTGCACTTGTTCTGGGTGGGCTTGGGGTCTGAGATTGCATTTTGTTCCTTCTCTTTGTAATTTTGTATAGCACTGTCTTCTGACCTTTGGTGTAAAGCTTTGGTGCAGTTATAACCTCAGCATCTACTGATATTCGGTGCAGATCTACGAAGTTTGAATTCATCCAGTTGTGCCTGGCTTGGCTCTGGCTACTGTGCTCAGCTCCTTCCTGCTGTAGCCCTTGGAAGTGAATCTGTTGTGGTCCTCTGGCAAGATGTTCTGCTCCTGGATTAGCTGGGTTGTTCTGGCCCCTACTCTCTGCAGGGACTTCAGTTGCAGAGTTTCACCCCAGGCCTGTATGCCAGGCCTGGGCTGGGTCTGGAGGGGACCAGCAGGTGTAGGGGAGCAGGGAAGCTCTCCCACACACTTGTTGGGCCTGGGCATGGGCTGAGTCTGGAGGGGTCAAGGGGTCCCAAGAAAGCAGAGGAAGTCTCACGTGGAGGGCCTGGGCTGGATCTGTTTTCTTTTCTTTAAAATAAAAAAGAGAAACTCTATAGTACCATGGAAAAAAAGGACCCCCCAATCAATGAAACAAAACAACCTCCTTTCATGATACCATTTTGATTAGCACTAAAATGCTTAATAAAATATACCTAGAATCAATGAAAACCACAAATTTCTGAGGAAAGAAATAAAACCCCTAAATAAATGGTCTTATGGATGGAAAACACAGTATTGCTAAGATTTCTGTTCTTCCTAGCTTGATCTTTAGAGGCTACGTAGTCTTAATAAAAGCCCCCAAAATTGTTTTGTGGATACAGATAAAGTCTTTTGGAAAAACAAAAGACCCAGGGTAGTCAATATAATACTGAAGAAAAAAAAGTTAGAGGACACATATTACTTGTCTTTTGGGGCTACTATAAAGCTGTAGTAGTCAAGAAAGCACAGAGCTAACAAAAGCATAAGTGAGAGAATGAATAAAGTAGATTAATGGAAGTGAATACCCAGAAACACTGAGTTGGTCTTAGTTTGAAGAAGGAGCAAAGGCATCTAAATGGAGAGAAGACAGTCTTTACTGGGTTGGAATAATTGGTGAAACGAAACGAAATGAAACGAAATGAAACCAAACCAAACCAAACCAAACCAAACCAAACCAAGCAACTCCAAACCTCCATCTAGGCATCACCTTATCTCTTACACAAAAATGATACCAAACTGAATCATAGACCAAAAATGGAAAATGCAAAGTTATACAAGTTCTAGAAGAGCACATAAGAGAAAACTTGCCAAGTGCATCAAGCATTTAAGTACAATGCCCGAAATATAATCCATGACAGAGAAAAAATTGGGAAATTGGACTTGATTATTGTCTTCTGCTTTGTTAAAGATACTAGTGAGAGAATAAAAAAAAAATTATACCTGGAGAGAAAATATTTGCAAAACATAGACTTGATAAAGGACTTCCATCCAAATATACAAAAGACCCTTCTGTGTAAGAAAACAAACAAATAAACAACTAAACAGGAAATGGGCAAGACCTAAACAGATTTGGGGGATTTAGCTCAGTAGCACAAGCACCTGCCTGACAAGGGCAAGGTACTGAGTTTGATTCCCAGCACAAAAAAAACAAAAACAGAATAAAGAAGAAAATATACAATAGTCACTGGAGAATTGCCAAGTGAAACAACAATAGGATAGCGATATGCATGCAGGAGAATGGTTAGATTCCCACATGGTTAAAGCTGGTGAGGTGGCAGAACGGAACCTTTTCTTCACCCTTGTTGAAAGTTCAAAATGGTGCAGCCACTGTGGCAGAGTCTGGCAATTTCTTATGAAGAAAGTGGAGTTGCCTCAGGGCCCAGAAATCATATGCTGCAGTGTGTACCTAAACAAGCTGAAACACAAAACACTCTCACACAAACGTTTGTAGCAGCATTAATCAGAATTGCCACAAACTGAAAAAAAGCTGTCCTTTAAAAGGGAATGGAGAGCTGGGCGTGGTGGTGCAGGCCTGTAATCTCAACACTTGGGAGGCTGAGGCAGGAGGATTGTTGTGAGTTCGAGACCAGGCTGAGCTACAAAGTGAGCTTAAGGCCAGCCTGAACTGCATAGTGAGACCCTGTCTCCAAAAAAAAAAAAAAAAAAAAAAAAAAAAAAAAAAAAAAAAAAAAAAAAAAAAAAAAAAAAAAAAAAAAAAAAAAAAAAAAAAAGGGAATGGATCAATGAACTTTAGTATAACAATGGAATTTTATTTAGTGATAAAAACGAGTGTGCTATTAAATCACAACAGGAACTCTTAAATGCACATTTGTAGGTGAAAGAAGGCAATGTGAAAGTGTATATATTTTGTTTTGCTTTTAAAATTATTTATTTGATACAAGGTCTCGCTATGCAGCTTGAACTCATAGTCATCCTCCTGTCTCAGCCTCCCCAGCACTGGGAATACAGGCATGTGCCACCACAACCAGTTTTGGTGGCAGGCATGGTGTGCCCGGGGTTTTGGGGCCAGCATGCGTGTGGTACCGCGGACCGAACCCAGGTCCTTCCACTTGCCAGGCAGGTGCTTAGACCGTTGAGCTATCTCCCAGTCTGGGTATATATTTTCTTATTACATGATATGTTATCCTGGAAAAGGCAAAACTATGCCTACACGTATGATAGGAGAGATTACTGGCTCTCAGGGCTTGAGGGTAAAGGAGAGAAGGAATAAAGAGGCAAAACATAGGATATTCAGGGTCATGAAATCATTCTCGACATGTAATGGGAGGCACAAGAACTTTGTCATGTACCTGCTCATAGAAATCTACAACTTTATTGTAAACCATGGACTTTAGTCAATAAATTAATGTTTCACTAGCTTTAACAAATGTATCACCTTAATGGGGGGCATTAATAGGGAAGCTGTGTAAGAGATCATTTTGTACCAATTGATAAGCTTTTCTGAAAATCTCAAACTGTTCCAAAAAGCCAATTAAGAAAACTCGAATAAAATAATCTGTGCCTGATTTCAATGTGCCTGCAACGCATATTCAGAAAGCCAGTTCACGGACACATTTCAGTTTGAAATAATCAGATTGTCCAAAAGAGGGCGCTAAAGGCTTACAAAGATAAATTTAGTTCCGCAAAAGGAAAATAAAGAATAAAACAGAATCCAACACCAGCAGACCCTAATTTGAGAACAGGCAGAACACATGTACGTCTTGCCTGATGTCTGTCCTGCTCTCAGTAGGACTCAGATCAGTTTCCTTGTTCACTGGTACTGCTTTTTGGCTGTGGAGGGAGGGTAATTCACCCTGATACTGCATGGGATGACTTCTGGGCGAGCACGAGTATGTGTACTGTAGATGTACACATTGAATTTAAACAAGAGTTTGAAAATTCATGATTAAAAAATTAAAAATATTTCAGATATATATTTGAAATGTAGACTTCTAAAAAATTACTTTTGGATTTATTTATTTATTTATTTTTACTTTTGGATTTAAATGACAAAGCTAAATAAAAAGAGGGGATACAATTGAATGACCATTTTGTATCTGTAACTAGATTCAAAATTGCTTAGATATACAGCTACATTCTCTTAATTCAATGAATAGAGGGATCTGTTCTAATAGTGTTTGTAGACAGAATATCATGTCTGCATCTTGTACAACAAATAACCACTAAAACAATATGCAGTGTATTAATTATTGAAACTGTCCTACTAATTTGATTTGAAAGTATCTCATTGCTATTTGTTTTTCAATAAAATTATGGAAAAAATTACTTTTGAGTCTTCCACTGATAGCAAGGGTAACACTTTAGTCTTTCTTTGTTCCTAGAACCCTAAGTGGGGGAGTTTGTACTCTATGAGTATAAAGTAATTAACACAGCTCATTCTTTTTTTGTGGGATGGTATTGGGAGTTGAACTCAGGGCCTCATGCTTGCCAGATGGGGACTGTGCCACTGAGCTTAATCCCTGGCAAAATAGTTCATTCCCCCCCCCCCCATTTTATGTATTTGGTACTGGGTCTAATTATGCTATTTGGACTCGTAGTGATCCTACTGTTTTCAGCCTTCCCTGCTCTGGGATTACAGGCATGTGCCACTATGCTCAGATTTGGTAGTCAGCTCAGTGTGCCTTAGGGACAGTGCTGGTGCAACATGTGGGACTGGGGTTTGAAACCTGGTCCCTGTGCTTGCCAAAGCAGGTACTTAGTCCACTGAACTATCTTACTGGCCTAATAGTTCATTCTTTAATCTGTCTTTTGGTGCCAGTAATGATGCTGCAGGCCTATAATTCCAGGATTCTGAGGATCACAAGTGTGCTTCTAATCTGAGCAGTTACTGATTTAGTGAGACTTGTTTTAATGTAAAAAAAAAATCAAAAGGGCTAGGGATACAGCTGTGAAGGCTGTGGGTTTGATCCCCAGTATAAACAAATGGACAAACAAACAAACCCCAAATCAGAAAATCTTTTGGTGAATAATTTTTTGTCAAGGAGAGAATCCCTTTCTAAGATAATATTGGAAGTAATTTTTTTTTGTTTTACTGCCATTTTTGTTTTCAAAATATTGTCGATCATAAGTTATATACACTTATAAAGTAATCAAATGAATAAAACTCAAAGCAAAAACAGCCTTACCTGCAGAAGTAAAATTACACACAATTTGTTACCTTCTTTGTGTGCGTGCGTGTGTGTGTGTGTGTGTATGTGTGTGTGTGTGTGTGTGTGCGCTCGCGCATGTACATTCTATTCTAAAATTCATTTTCGGGTGATGTTTCGATATATGTATATTGTAGAATAGCTGAATCAAGCTACTTCACATGTGCATTGTTGCACATAACTTTCTTGTGAGAACACTCACTGTTCTAGCCATTTTTTCTTGGCAATTTTAAGTAGAAGATGAACTGGTATCAACTATAGTCACCATGATGTACAAAAAAATCTTTTGAATTTTGATCTCTTGTTTAACTGAATTTTTTGCTTTTCATGTATGTATTTGGTACAGGATCCCATTGCGTAGCTCGCACTGGCTGTGATCCTCCTGTGTTCAGCCTCCCCAACTGGGATTACAGGCGTGCACCACTCCCTGGTGGCGGGGCCGATTTGGCATGCGGGGCTCTTGCCAAAGCAGGCACTTAGTCTGCTGAGCTATTTTGCTAGCCCTTAACTGAAGTTTTATTTTCTTTAACAAAGACCTCCCTATCTCGCCTGTCTTTTTTATTTTTTTAATTTTTGTTCTATTGAAGTACAAATATCGGGACTTTTTTTTTTTTTTTTTTTGGTGGAACCAGGGATTGAACTCATGCCCTTAGCGTTTGCCAGGGAATGAAGTACAAATATCAATGAGACAGTTTTAAGATACCTTGACAAGATGGATTTGATAAATTAATACATTGCAAGCTGTTTTCATAATGTTTTGGTATCATAGAAGGTGCATACGTGATATACTTACAGCCATTATTATAGCATATGTGTCTTATCAGTAAATTAAGAGAGTGTAGCTGTTTACGTATCTTATTTTTTATACCTGAATTACATCAAAGATTAATACTTTCTACCTTGTTATTTTCCTAGTGGTTGTCTATAGTACTAGAAGCCGACATAATATCCTGTCCAACCACCATTAGTGCAAGTCTTGCCTCTCATAGAATTATGTAGAAGCACAGCGTTATCTATCCCAACTGTACTGTCTATACACACACACATCATGATTTTTTCTTTCTATACCCCTTCCTTTGCTACACCTGTCAAAGGTGGGCACTCCATTGTCATTCAACTAACTTAGGTGCTTGAACTCAACACCACAATCCAACACAGTCCAGCATTCCACAACAATAGTGAGTTATCTGAAGAAGTTGTCGACCATAGCCATTTACAGCTCAACTTATTATTATGGCCCCGCAGTGTATACTTCATTTTTATACTTTTCTGCTGGATGGTTAAGACCTAGATAGAGCAAGACTTATATACCAACACATGTACTTTATGTTTCTTATGTGGTCAGTGAAGTCCCCTCAGGGTTTATCTTGTAGTCCTGTACCTTATTGTGTAGATCCTTTGTCTGTGTCATCCATGTGGATGAGTCACAGCCAATGCTTGACAAGTTTGCTCTCTGTGAGAGCTTGAGAGAAGTTTTCTCTTCATGTGACTCTCCCCAGGCACACTATAGAACTTTGATCTTTTTCCTCTGTGGCTCCATAATCTCTTTGTTCAGAAAATGGAGAGGTTGTGGGGAAAAGGGAACACTTCTCCACTGCTGGTGGGAATGTAGACTGGTACAACCATTGTGGAGGTCAGTGTGGAAACTCCTCAAAACAGTAGGACTAGAAATCCCATTCAAGCCAGATATCCTCCTAGTGGGAATTTTCCCAAAGGAAGTGAAAACATTGTATCATAGTGATATATGTGTACCTATGTTTATAGCAGCACAATGTGTGATAGCAAATTCTTGGAAACAACCAAGATGTCCATCACATGAGGAATGGTTGAAAAAAGATGTGGTATTTCTATATAATGGAGTATTACTCAGCTATTAAGAATAATAAGTTCGAAGCATTTATACTGAAGTGGATGCCACTTGAACATATACTTATAAGTGAAATAAAACAGACACACATGTGTAAATATCATATAGTCTCCCTAGTATAAGAAGCAAAAAGCAGAGATACAAATGGAAACGTAGAACAGCAACTAAAATCAATAGAGTCCGATAAGGCAAAGTGAATGGCATATGCTGCAGGATACTAATAAGCTTTTATTCTGGATGGTTAACAACCTAAGTTCACAGATCAAAGTTGGAGAAATAGAAGAGCCACAAGGCCAGCCACCATTTTGGCCCTAGCCTTTCAAGGTCAGCGAAGACTCAGGACATAGGAGAACCTGTACTGCAACATCATGAAACTCAGTTGAGATCGCCTGTCTTTAGACTCTGGTAATCACCATTTTTCTTCTCTGTGAGTCTGACTTTGCATATACAAATGAGATCCTTTGGTGTTTGTCTTTCTTTGCCTGATTCATTCATTCACACTACTTTTTACTTCCTCTGGGTTCATCCGTGTTTTTTTTTTTTTTTTTGGCGGAACTGGGGATTGAACTCAGGCCTTCGCATTTGCCAGGGAAGCGCTTATTCCATTGAGCCATTTTCCCGGCCCTTCATCCATGTTGATGCAAATGATATTTTCTTTTTTTTTTTCACTCTGAGTGGTCCTTAATTGTGAATGTTGTACCATTTTTATATTTTATTGTGTGCACTCATTTGTTGCTGGGCACTTCTGGGCTGTGACCTGGCTGTTGTGGATGTTCTGTGGCGAGTGTGGGCATGAAGACTTCTGCTCACTGACGTACTGAGCAGTTTTCCTTCTCCATGTATACCCTGTAGTAGGGTCTCTGGATCACACACCACTTCTATTTTTAACCTTTGAGGAGCCTTTGTACTCTTTTTCCACCAAAGATGTACAAAAGCACATCCCTTTCCTCCACACCCTTGTCAATTCTGGCTGTCTGTCTGAAAATAGCCATTGTAGCATGGAAGAAGTGATAGCTGACTTGTGGTTTTAATTTGCATTTTCCTAGTAATTAGTGCCCTGCCCAATATTTTTAAAACATTTTTTGTCTTTGTGGCACAGCATCTCCCTCTCTATGTAGCTCAGGCTGGCCTTGAGCTCCCTTTTTAGTCCAGGCTGGTCTCGAACTCTCAAGGCTCTCCTTGCGGCAGCCTTCTGAGTGCTGGGATTACAGGCTTGCGCCACCACACCTAGTTCCCAAAACATTATTGATAATACTAAGTTATGGACACATAAAATAATCAGGTTCAAAAAACCCAAAGCAAAATTTTAGCTTTACATGCAGAGATAAAACTATGAGCAGTTCCTGCTACTCTCTTTCCGTGTGTGTGTGAGTGGACAGTTCTATCTGAAATTCCAGGACAGTGGGGGTAGGTTATCAAGGTACTCAGGCACATACCTAGAGATGGCTTGTGAGACATAGGCTGGAGACCTCCTAACAGGGGAAGACTCTGAAGGGGTGTGACTTCCCCTGCCACACTGCTTAGAAGGTCCAGTGGCTGGTGGCTGGGCACTACTAGCACTTATGCTTTGCACGGTGCTTTGTTGTGCTCTCAGCTACCATGGGGACAAAGGTTATAGATGTGTAAACTAGCTCAGCAGTGACAACATTAGCTCACTTTCTTCTATTGCATAACCTGCATTCCAAAGCACAGCTGCCTTGGCATATGTGAAGGAAAGCCTCCTGATGACATGTCTGCCCTCATCTGCAGGGTGGACAGAGGGAGTCAGTGCAGGCCCTGCCCACCTCTGTTGTTCCTTTACTTGCCTGGAAGCCTAGGAAGAGAGCTGGACCATGGCATTGTACTGTCCTCTTCTTCTCAAGGATCAAGCAATTAGTGAGGCTGAGTACGTCCCCAGATACCCGATGGTCACTGTTACGTCTTCTTTAAGAAATATCTATTCAGGTCCTTTGCCTGTTTTAGTTTTTGTAATCAGTACACAGTGGCGATACATAACACATTCAGTATGAGCTTTCTTATTTATTTTTTAAGTAGAATTATTTGTCTTTTGTTGTTGCATCATTTGAGTTCCTTGTGTATTTTGCATGTTGTCTCTGTTAATTTTTTCTTCTGCCAAGCAGAAATCTTTTAGTTTGGTAGAGAGCCATTTGTCCATTTTGGCTTTTGTTGTCCATGTTTTTCTTTTTTCATTAATTTTATTGAAAATCAATAATTACATAGCATATCAAAAATTGGAGAAAAATATTGAACTGTGAAAGATACAAGTTGTAGACAGAATGAATTTTAGAGAATATTTCTGAAATGAATACATAGCATGAGATTAATAATAGATGGCACATTGTAAATAAATTATTTACAAACTTAAATGAATATAACAATGCAAATTGTCAAAAATAAAAATGAAGAAGAAAGAATTTACAGATCGGTCATATAATAGTTCACTCTGTGCCAAATCAAGAAACTTCTATTCATAATTATAATTCTCAAAATAGAAAGGGGTAGGCAATAAATATTTAAAGATTTAAAATTTCTGAAGTTAGTTGTACTTATAACACCACATTTTCAAAAAAATAAACCCTTTGTACAAGAAATTTGAATAAAATCATATTAAGATACACAAAAATGAAATTGTTCAAAACTTATGTTTTTATTAAGTTTATTGAGAAACAAATAGCAATGAAATAGTTTCAAAACAGGTTAGTAGGACAGTTATAATAATTAATACATTGCATATTGTTGTCTTTGTTAGTCATAGTAGAAGATGCAGGGCTAACAACTTAAGTTTGCAGACCAAAAATTAGAGAAAAAGAAGGGCTCCAAGGATAGCCAACATTTTGGCCCTAACCATTCAAGGTCAGTGAAGACTCAGGACAGAAGAGAACCTGTACTATAACATCCTGTAATTCAGTGGTGTCCCAAATTTTCTGATCAAGGAGATTATGGGGCCACAGAGGAAAGTGATCGATAATGTAGAGGGTGCCTGAGGAGGGTTACATAGAGAGAAAACATTCTCTCAGGCTTTCACAGACAGCAAACTGGTCAAGCAATGGCTGTGAGTCATCCATATGGCTGGCACTGACAAAGAATCTACAAACTGCAGTACAGGGTTTCAGGGTAAAGCCTGAGGGGATTTGACTGACCTTGACATATACAAAAGTTACATTTCCTTGTTCCACATCACCAGCCATCCATGAAATGCAAATTAAAACAACGCTGAGATACCGTATCACCCCAGAAAGAATGGCTGTAATAAACAAATCAACCAACAACAAATGTTGGAGAGGCTGTGGGACAAAAGGAACCCTTCTCCATTGTTGGTGGGAATGTAGACTGGTGCAACCATTATGGAAATCAGTGTGGAGACTCTGATGATGGAAATCCCATTGAATCCAGCTATTCCCCTACTGGGAATTTTCCTAGAGGAACTGAAAGCACATATATCATAGTGATATATGTGCACCTGTATTTATAGCAGCACAATTTATAATAGCCAAATCTTGGAAACAACAAAGATGCCTCTCACCTGAGGAATGGATGAAAAAGATAGGGTACTTTTATATAATGGAGTATTACTCCACTATAAAGAATGATAAACTCCAAGCCTTCACATTTAAGTGGATGCCACTTGAAGATATACTCATACGTGAAATAAACCAAACCCACATATGTAAATATCATATAATCTCCCTAGTATAAGAACTCAAAATAAGAAATACAAATAGAAAGGTATAACACAATTAAAAGGAAAGCAAGAACTTGAGGATTAGACAATGAAGAGAGGGAAGGACAAAAGCTAGGAAACATGACAGGGGCAAAACCGTACACAAGATGGGCAAGGCAATGATCCAGAGAATCTTCAGCAGGTTTTTGAAACTAACATTTAATTGGTAGGATTCTTACCCTGACTAACTATACGCTGATACCTGTGAACTAAGGAAGTGCACTGAAGATAGCAATGTGTAATAGTAGGGTCATGCTTGGAATGCCTGTCATTCTGGTCTTCTAAATACATACTGCTTGTCATGACATACCAATTACTGCGTCCTGTCTCTCAAGTAAATTTTATTTTAAAAAAAGGGTAATAAATGAAAACAAGAGACAAGGAAAGAGAACATCATAGGACAGTCCTGCTACAATGCTGTATATGGTTAGATTTCTAAACTTATATGTAATTGTTTAATCCTATTTTTAAAAATATTTTTTTTTGACTACTGTGTTTTATTGAATACACTGAAAGAAGACATAAAGACACAAAATATTTAGAAATATTTTCTAAAAAGTCACTAAAAAACTCAAGATTTTATACAATAAACAATTGTATTCACTTTGACTGCTAGTGAGAAGCTTTTGTTGCAGTAGAAAGAAATCTCAAATATGTATATTCTTCAGTGGCTAGTGATGTACAAAGCAAAAACAAATAAAAATCATGAATCACCTGCTCCAGTTTTTCTGAATGTTAAGAGATAGTGAAGTCAAATTTAACTTGGATGTAATGAAAGGCCTCGGCCCAGGGGTGTAAAGCAAGTCAACATAAAAATAAAGAGTGGCAAAAATAATTAAAAAATATATTTTATTCTCTTATTATTATGTATTACTCCTTCTTCTATAATTTTAATGAATTTAGAAATAATGGAGACAAACTCAGAGAAGAACACCATGATGTTTTTGTATTGTTACTTTAGAAATAATGGAAACAAACTCAGAGAAGAACACCATGATATTTTTGTATTTTTACAAGTAGAATGAGTTTATAATTTTTACATAATAATATCCTTAAAATGTACTTTAATGAGAAACAAGTGTTGATATATCTTCTGGATGGTGCTAAGGAAAGCAAAAGATGCTTGGAAATGGTTTCTTCTATGATGATCTTATATATACATAGCAATGAGCACTCTAAAAAAAGTATTGGTCTTGGGAAAGATGCCATAGGTATTGGCCAAAGAAGACACAAGTATTAAGATTATGCAGGAACTGCAAAAGTCTACTTTTTTTTTTTTTTTTTTTTTTTTTTTTTTTTTTTTTTTTTTTTTTTTTTTTTTTGCAGAACTGGGGATTGAACTCAGGCCCTTGAGCTTGCCAGGGAAGCACTTATTCCACTGAGCCATCTCCCCAGCCCCTATTTTTAAAAATATTTAAACATTTTTTTTCTTCATATTCTGTAGGGACTTAAAGGTTAACATATCAATACTTGATGAAAAATACCTGTTTCAAGTTATGCCTAAAATGTTTAATATTCATACAGATAGTGAGGTTAAGCTCCACTGCCTATGTTGTAGAGTAATAACAATAAGCTTCTCTTCTGGAGGGTTAACAACCTAAGGTTGCAGACTAAAAATTAGAGAAAAGAAGGGCTCCAAGGACAGCTGACATTTTGGCCCTAGACTTTCAAAGTCAGTGAAGACTCAGGACATAGGAGAACCTGTACTGTAACATCATGGAACTCAGTTGTGTCCCAAATTTTCTGATAAAGGAGATTATGGGGCCACAGAGGAAAGTGATTGACAATGTAGAGTGTGCCTAAGGAGAGTCACAGGGAGGGAAAACATTCTCTCAGGCTTTCACAGACAGCAAACTGGTCAAGCAATGGCTGTGACTCATCCATATGGCTGACACTGACAAAGGATCTTCGAACTGCAGTACATGGTTTCAGGGTAAATCCTGAGGGGATTTGACTGACCTTGACATATACAAAAATTACATTTCTTGTTATATAGGTCTTGTTTTATCTTGGTTTTAACCATCCAGCCTAAAGGAATAAAAACTAGGTGTAAAAAGTAAAGACATATTAATATGCTGAGCTGTAAAAGGCTTAAATCAAGAACTACTGACATTGCCAGTCATATGGATATCCCACTAGTATTATGGACTACCAGACTATATTGGATTATTTTGCTGAATTCACATACCTGCACTACTTAAATGGCAATGAAATACCCATCTCTGACAAAACTAAACAAAAAAGGGGGATATAAATGAAGGACCATTTTGTATCTGCATATACAAAATAGTTAGGATAGATAGAGAGCTACTTTCTCTTAATTTAATGAGAAGAGAGATTTGTACTAATTGTGTTTGGACAGGATATCATATCTGTCTACGTTTTTGGTTCATATCTAAAAAGACTAAGATCATGGAGATTTTCACCTGTTTCTTCTGAGAGTCTTATAGTGTCAGGTCATTCAGGTAAGTGCTGAATCTGAGTTTAATTTTTATATATTATATGAGAAGAGACTCCGACTTCATTTCTCCCACATGTGGGTATCCATTTTCCCCAGCACCATTTATTGTGTACCTCTGGTATCTTTGTTGAAATTAATTCATGAGTTGTATATTTATTTATTAAAATTTTTGTTTTTCTTTTGAAATAGGTTCTTGCTACACTGTTTGGGCTGGCCTTGCATTCACTTCTGTAGCCCAGGCTTGTATCAAACCTGTAGTGATCCTCCTGTTTCAGCCCTCCCCTCAGTACTGGGATTATAGGTGTGCCCTCCATCCCTGCACCCATTCTGGGTTGGCATAGCACGTGGGTCCAGGTATTGAACTTGGGACCTTGTGCTTATGCTGCTGAGCTATCTCCCAGGCCTCAAAAGCTTTTACTGTACAGTGGGCCATTAAATATGATAAACCTCACATATGAATAACTTGTGTTACAACTGCAATTTTAGATTTAACTTGTGACCAATGTCTCGAGTTATGACCTGAATGATGGGTGCTTATATAGTTATAAAGACTTGCAATGCCAGAAAAATTTATGTAAGCAGCAGTCTGAGACCAGATGTACGCATTTGTGGATGTGATTTTGGTCAGTGTTTTATTTAATTATTATGATTACTGCTATCAGAATGTTCTCCAAAAGCTAGAATAAAAGGTAAAGAAAGAAGAGAAGGTAAAGAAAGCAATCACAATTGAAAAGAAGAAGGAAATTGTGGAGAAATACGAGAGGGCCATTTGTATGACTGATCTTGCTAATATGTACAGCCTGTCGAAATCTACCATCTCAACAATCTTACAGAGGAGAGGTTGGTATAAGGAAGCTTGTGTTGCTGAATGTGTTGCTCAGATTAGTAAGTCATGACCAACAGTGTCAGATGAAGTAGAAAAGCTGTTATTAGTGTGGATAAATGATAGTAGAGGCTGGTTATAGCCTGAGTCTGTAATTAATGAAAAAGCTAGTGTTATACATGCAGATCTTGTGAAGGATAGTCCTTCAGTGGGTGATAATGTGAAACATTTTGGGCTACTAAGGGGTGGCTTCACATTTTAAAGCAATAATTGGAGTTCTTGCAGTGACAAGGAATGGTAAAGCAGCCAGTGATACAAGGGCTGCTGAAATTACATACACAACTTCAAAATGATGACACACAGACAGCTTTTGTGCTCATCACTTTCAACTGTGACAAAACTGGATCTTCTGGAATAAAATGCCCAGGAGAATGTACATTACCCAGGAGGAGAAGAAAATGCCAGGCCACAAGCCTATGAAGGATAGGCGAAGCTTATTGCTATGTGCCAATGCGAGTGGTGATCTCAAGGTAAAGCCTCTTTTGGTTTATCACTCTGAGACCCCTACAGTGTTCAGAAAACAAAGGGTCATGAAGAATAGACTAGGGGTCATGTAGAGATCTAATGCAGAAACCTGGGTAGTAAGAGTTGTTTTTCTTTCTCTTCAATGTATTTGGTTGTTACAGGGTTTCACTATGTAGCTTGGACCTGTGTTGGTCATCCCCATGTGCTTTTAGCCTCCCCAGTGCTGGGATTACAGGTGTGTGCCACTATGCCTGGAGTTGTGGCTGGCTCAGCTCATCCTGAGGGCAGGGATGGCGTGACATGTGGTACCAGGGATTGAACCTCAGTCTCTGTGCTTGCGTAGGCTTGCCCAAGCAGATGCTTTAGTCCACTGAGCTATCTTACTGGTACCCAAGAGTACTTTTTCTTGAGTGGATCAGGAAGGCTTTCTATCATAATATTAAGAAATATCTAGGGGATGAAAGGTTAGCATTCAAGGTTCTCCTCATCATGGACAATGCTTCTACTCACCCATAAGATTTGGGAGAAGAATTGTTTGGATAATTCCATGGCTCTCAGTTGAGTACCTCCTACCTAATACAGCTCCTCAACTGCCACCTATGAACCAGCAGACTATAGATAACTTTAAGGAGCTACACACCAAGGAACTATTTCTTAAGTGCTTCTAGATGGTCTCAGATACATATTTAATTCTTAAAGAGTTCTGGAAGGAACATTACAACATCCTTTCCTGTGTTGGGTTAGTTGAGAAGTCCTGAGCCATTGTTTCTCTAAGGACTTTGAAATCTGCCTGGAGGAAAGTACGGCCTAAAATTATACAAGTAAGAGGTTTTAAAGGTTGTAAAGAGGAGCCTGAGCCTTAGCTAACCCTTTGATTGATGACAGTGTCCATAGGCTTGCAGGTGGACAGTGGTAACATTCAGGTACTGACAGATGAACACTCAGAGGAAATGTCCATAGAGGAACTTTGGGAACTTTTTTTTTGTGGCCAGCTCAATCCGCTCTGGGGGCGGGGGCTGATATGGCATGTGGTGCTGGGGATCAAACCATTGTCCCTGTGCTTGCCTAAGCTTGCCTAAGCAGGCACTTTAGATCACTGAGCTATGTTGCCAGCCCATTTTGGTAACTTCTGACTGAGCCATGAGAATGGCAGCTGAGGAGCTTTCTAAAAAGGAGATTATCTAGTAATTTGTTTTTTGTACCTGGGATTGAACTCAGCACCTCACGCTTGCCTGGCAGGCACTTATGCCATTGAGCTATCCCCCATCCCTAAATTCCATCTTATCACATTAAAGGTTTTTTAATTTTTTAGAAATTTATTTGAGACAGAGTCTTACTCTGCAGCTTGGACTTGCAGTGATCCTTCTCTTTTCAGCCTCCCACCACACCTGGTCTTGGTGGTCAGCTCAGTGTGCCTGGGGGCAGGGCTGGCAGGCATGTGGTGTCGGGGTTGGAACCTTGGTCCCTGCAGCTGCCTATGCAGGCACTTAGTCCATGAAGCTATCTTGGTGGCCCCTAAGGACATTATCAACAAAGTTACAGCAAAGGTCTTCTGAAAAAAAGAAAATCCTGAGAAAATGGACAGAGCTACAAACATTTGCAGAGAAGACCAACGCGGATAGAGAAAAAGCCAACCGTTGCATCCATTTGCTTAATGACGATGTCATCTCGGACTATAGGACAGTGTTAAAGAAAAGACAGAAACAAACAACTTGGTACCAGTTTTTTTTTTATTTATTTATTTATTTATTTATTTATTTATTTATTTATTTATTTTTTTAATTTGCTTCAGTCTTTTATTTTTCAATTTTTTAAAATTATGTTTTTCCATTTATTTTTATTTTATTGAAATACAAATGTCAATCAGACAGTTTCAAAACACCATAACCATACAGAGTCGATGAAATAATACATTGCAAACTGTTTTCATAACGTTTTGGTATTGTACAAGGTGCATACATGATATTATATTTACAGGTTTTTATATAGCTGAATTATATCAAAGAT
>PVKA01042179.1:0-17573 GCA_004027165.1 Ctenomys sociabilis
GGGTCCTCCTCACCCGGTCTGATGCCAGCGCCCCGCACGGGAGGCCCTCCCACGATGCCAGTGATGGGCCCCTCCCCCCGGGATGATGTCAGTGGGACCTGCTCCTGGAATGAGGCCACCCGTGGGAGGCCACGTGCCGGTGGAGCCTGGGCCTCCAGTGAAGGGGCCGCCGGGTGGGCCCGTGATGGTGCCCACCCACTCGGCCAGGAATGACCCGACCAGACAGAATGAGCGGAGGGGCGGCCTCTCTGTACCAGTTTTATATTATTTGTTGTGCTTCACCAGGGGATCACGGTGCTGTGACTGGTTGCTCTCTAACAGCACGAGTGACAAGGAAGGCTTGCTTCCCTGCCTGTCAAAGAATATATTTGGAGGGAGAGGTACAATGAACAAAAGTGCAGAAAGTACAGTTCCATTTGTATTGTGAAATGTGAAAATAAACTTGCCAGCCCTTTCAGCCTAACAAAAAAAAAAAAATCAGCTGCCTTAGACCCTACCCATCCTCCTCTTTCCTCCTTCAGCATTAGGTGCCATCAACTCTAGTCAGCTGTACTCTCATGCCTCACAAACTTTAGGGGAAATCAAGGCTGGTTAAGTACAGAAAGTAGGCATGCATAAAATGCCAAGAGGAACTTGAAAACAACACAAAGAACAGACATCCACGTTAGGAAGTGTTCAGTAGCTCAGATTTCAAAGGGTAAAAAGACTCCATCTACATATTGCAGTCCTTCCCATTCACTGGAGCAGAGAGCCATTTTAATCCTTATCTATGTCCTTTCTTTCTATAAAAAGATAGTTAAAATTAAGATTACCGTAACAAAAATGGGCTATCAAATATGACTTGTTTTCCCACTTTCTTTAAGAAAATCATTGACTATTTTATCCTAAGTTTTCAGGGGCCCTTTTTTAAGGCCAGATGGAAGCCAAACTTGACCCACTGCAGACTCATCAAGCCGTGGGGGGAGCTGATGGGTCTTTTGTCTGAAGATGCAGGAAGAAGAGGCACTGATGAGAAGAGCAGGCCATGTCTTTGAAGTAAGATCTGTGGACAGTCTGTCTGCTTGGAGGACAGGTGAAGACTGACACCATGACCCCGGAATCTTCTCTAATTAGGCTCCTTTTTCAGCCTTAGTTCCCAAATCCATTTAAATCCCATTACCAATGACACGACCTCTTTCCTTTCACTTGTAAATACTTGGCTTTAACACTGAGAGTCATTAACTACTGGATTGTTTTCTCTTCTGCCACCTCTATTTCTCTTTGGATTTAGGATGGGGAAAAGGTAGAGTAGGCAGCCTCAATACTCCTTTGTAGCCAAATTATAATCTTTAAAGATAATGTCTTTAAATATTCATTTATTTATTTGGTACAGGGTCTCACTAAGCAGCTCAGACTTGTATTTCTCCTCCTGTTTCAGCCTCCCCAGTGCTGAGATTACAGGTGTGCGCCACCATGCCTGGTTTCAGTGGCTGGCTTGGGGTGCCCAGGGTTGCAGAGCCAGCTCAGCATGCAGTACCAGGAATCGAATCCAGGTCCTTGTGCTTGCGAGGCAGGCGCTTAGACCACTGAGCTATCCCCTAGTCCAAGATAAAGTCCTCGTGCAGTGTGGGGGACAGTCATACGCAGAGGTCTTACAAATCAAATTGCTGCCACAAGGCTCATTGCAGACAGGAATCGTTTGTGTTTTCATATTTCAAACTGTTACATTATAAGGTATTTGTTGTATTTGTTTATAAGAGGAGAAAAGAATTCTCTTTTCTCTCAGTTTAAAGTTAACTGACACACCAGGCACATCCCCAGACACTGTGCAGCACCAAACCCAATATGCTCAGCTCTGGTAAGCCGGTCTACTGGCAGAGATACAAGCACAATTCTGGAAGAACATGTTGGCTGATTCCCCAAAGAGGCAACTCTATACAGATAGGGCATATTGATTTTCTAGGGCTATAGAAAGAGATGGTATTTTTTTTAAATAATGAAAATGTTTAAAAATTGATCATGTTATGGCTGTACAAATCTGTAAACACACTAAGCCACTGAATGGGATAATTTAAATTGTTGAACTATATGGTATGATAATTATATCTCAAAAATTGTCATTCAGTTACTCTGGGAAGGGCTGGGGAGATAACTCAGTAGTGCAGGGCCCTGAGTTCAATCCTAGGTAGCACAAAGAAAAAACAATGTGTGTCACAGACACTCTGGGAGTTGAGTGAAGAGAGTTCCAATTGGCGTGAGACCCAGAGGATCTCAGAAGGAGAGCACACCTGAACCCAGGAAGTATACATCTTTAGGATAAAGTTTCAGAGAAGAGTGGCCTGCAACACACAGCATATTCCTTGTACCACACCATCAAAATTGCACAACATTACTGGGATCAGGGCTTCTTACCCCACTGCCCCAATGGTCAAATGCATGATGTACATGGATAAATGATCAGAGAAAGACCGAGATAATATTAGGCACTTAGGAATTTGCATGTAGTAAACATAATGGAAGAAATCCATTTCTGTTATGATTTGTGTCTAGATATCCCCCTAAAAGCCCTCATGTTCTCATAGGGTTTTTTCAGAGGTGGTTGAATTGACAGGGTGTGATGCTGGGGACAAAGGTGTGTCATAAGTGAATCACTCTACATATTGATTTGGTTATAGTTCTGGCTAGGATTACAGGTGTGAGTGCTAAGCCTGCCCAAGGACAGGCAGCCCGCATACGATGTAAGGGACAGAAAGAGTCTTGTCTTCTTCCCTTGTTGCTTTGGCTACATTGTGGGCACCATGAGCTGTTCTCCTGTGTGGCATCCATCTGCCATGTGCCACCCTGACCTGGAGCATCCAACTATGACTGAACCTTCCACAGAGTTAAGTAAACCTTTCCTCCCTTAAGTGTGGGTGTCAGGGACTCTGTCTCAGTAACGAGAAGAAAGCTAAGGTAACGCCTAATGTTCTCTTTTTTCCTGATGAGGCTTTCATATTTCTACTTACTATGAGTACATGTTTGCAACACATATTGATGGCATTCCTTGTGGGGAGCTGGTACATGCCCATAGCACATCTTAATTCCTCCTCCCTCCTGCATCTACTTATCGAATCCTTTCCCATTTGAAAAAAGTCTATATATCTATCTTATTATTTATCTTTAATTTTGTTCTTATTGATAATTTGGGTTTCTTATATAAGAGAACCATGTGACACTTAAGCTTGTGTGTCTGATTTATGCTTTCCAACTGCATCCATTTTTCTATAAAACGTTGAAGTTAACTTTTCTTTATGGCAGAATAGTAATCTGGAGTGTATAAAGCCACGTTTTCTCTACCCATTCATTTGCTGATGGGCATGTAGGATTCTTCCAAGATTTTATGGATTATGCTGCTATAAACATGGAATAAAGACAAGTACAAAGATCTATTAGGAACCGTGTCTTTGGAAGATACTGTTAATTATGTTAAATAACTTGGATGATCTAGATGAACTGGAGAAACTGAAAACTTACTCTAGAAAAAATGAATAATACAAATGGGCTTACACATTTAAAAAGAATTAAATTATAGTTAAAAACATTCTATTAAAGAAGATCATGTTTATCTCAGTTCCAGGGGACTTCAACAGTAAATTTTTATCAACATTAAAGAAATAAATGTAATTCCACAAAAATTCTTTTGAAAAATTAAAGAGGGAATACTAATTTATTCTGAGGTCAAAATTACCTCAACACTAAAATCAGACAAACATATTTACAGTAAAAGAAAACCACAGACAAATGTCTTTCATTAACATAGAAGCAAAGACCAAACTATGTTTTAGTGAATGAAGTCCAACAATACATAAAAAGGATTAAATGTAATGACCTTATGGGATTTCTCCAGGAAGATAATTGGGATATAGGTTTAAAATAAATTTTTTTTTCCTTTCATTTTATTGAATAAAATAAAATTTAAAAATTAGCCAATGAATTTCACCATTTTAACACAAGACAAACCCAAACGTATAATTTCCTCAAAAAGAATTAAGATGTGATATACACATGTATCAATTCCTCACAATTCGTGTAATCATGTACTGTAAACGTCTACTAATAAATATTTTCAAAATTGATTTTAAAAGAGCACATAGCAAAATCCAGTATCCATTTCTAATAAAATGTCTCTGTGAACTAGAAATGGAAAAATTTTCCCCACCTAACAAAGAACAAATGCGAAAAATCTACTACTAACATTACTCAGTGATAAAAAATGAATGTTTTTCCCCAAGAATTGGAACAAAGATGTCTGCTTTTACAATTTCTCTTCAGCATTATACTCAGGCTATAATGAAGAAAAAGAAATAATAGTTTTCCATATTGAAAATGAAGAAGTAAAGCCGGGCGTGGTGGCGCAGGCCTGTAATCCCAGCACTTGGGAGGCTGAGGCAGGAGGATTGTTGTGAGTTCGAGACCAGCCTGTACTACAAAGTGAGCTCAAGGCCAGCCTGAACTGCATAGTGAGACCCTGTCTCAAAAAAGAAAAAAGAAAAAAAAAAAAAAAAAAAAAAAAAAAAAAAAAAAAAAAAAAAAAAGAAAATGAAGAAGTAAAACTGCTTTGCCTTATAGACAATGAAAGCACACATAATTGTTTAGGAAATCTGATGGGATCTACCAAAAAACTACTAAAAATAACAAAAAAGCCCAACAAGATTGCAGATAAAAATAATATAGAAAAATTCAATTGTATTTAAATTTTAGAAGGCATTTCCAAAAACATCAAAACTATAAAATATTTAGGGAGAAATATAACCATACATATGAAAGACCTGGGCACTAAACTCTAGCAATACTCCTGAGAAGAATTAAAGGAAAACCAAATTAAACCAGCAACCAACTTGAACTATTTGATATTTATAAATCATATCACCCAACTACAGAATAATACACACATTATCTTAAATAGTAAGGTAGATCATATATTTGTCAGATGACTCAACATTATTGCCAAATTCCCTCCAGATAGAGCTATAGATTCAATGTAATACCAATCAAAATCCCAGAAGGTTTCTTAAGAATCAGACAGACTGATTTAAAATTCATACGTGAATGCAAAGAACTCAGAATAGTTAAAACAACCCTAGAAAAGAAAAACAGACTTTGAGAACTAGTGGTACATGATTTTAAGATTTATTCTAAAGCCACAATAATCAAGATAATATGATCTGGTATGAAACAGACATGTAAATAAAGGAAACAATGGTGAATATAGACATTAAAAAATTTAGTGGAAAATCTTTGTGACCTTAAATCAGGTAAAGAATTCCTATATATGGTGCTAAAAATACAATCCGCAAGAGAACAAGTTAATAATTTTTTCCATAAAAATTGTACACTTCTTTTATTCAAAAACATCATTAAGGGGTTAAATAATAAATTACATACTAGAAAATGTGTTTTCAAGAAATCTATCTAATAAACAACTTCTATCTAGAATATAAAAAGAACGTTCAATGAACAAAAACCGATACCAAAAAAAAAAAAAAACCCCATAATTTTAACTTCACCAAAGAAGATGCACAGAGGGCAAATACACCTGAGAAGACGCTCAACGTTGTTAGTCACCATAACAGTACAAGTTAAATCACAATAATGTAGACCATCTCCTTAAATGACTGTAAAAGACCGACACCAGCAAGTGTTGACAAGAATTTGGAGAAACTGGAACTCTCATACACTGCCAATGTGGATATAAAATGAGGAACCTCTTTGGAAAGGTCTGGCAGTTCATTCATAGACACGTAGGTTGCATACAGGTTTCAGTTACCACAAGGCAGCTCTGACCATCTGCATTCAAATTCGAGCCAATACCCACAAGAAGAAAGCACTGTGTCCATATACAGACTTACATGTAAATTTTCTGGACAGCAGTTTTGTAACTATCAAAAACTAGAAACAAGCCAGACATCCATATAAATTATGGTATATACACAGAATATTGTTCAGAGATAAAAAGGAATGAACACAGGACAATGCACACAGGATGCACACCGGACAATGTGGCTGAATCTTAAAATGACTATGTTGACATAAAAGAAAGCATACAGTATGATTCCATATGCATCAAACTCTAGAAAACGTACATTAATCTAGAAGAGAAGAAATAAGTGGGGGGCCGGGGAGATGGCTCAGTGGAATAAGTGCTTCCCTGGCAAGCACAAGGGCCTGAGTTCAATCGCCTGTTCTGCCAAAAGAAAAAAGAAAAGAAAAAGAAATAAGTGGTTATTCTGTAGTTGTCTGAGGAAAAAACGAAAGGGAGAAGTGGATGGAAGGAATGGCAGAGACTGTGATGAAATGTTTGTAGATGGTGAGCTAGGTTCACTATAGTGAATAAGGTAAGGAATTATGTTCATGTACATCTATCAATTCTTAGCAATATGTACAGTTTTTATCAATTTTATCACAACAAAGCTGTTTTGTTTTTTTTTAAGAAACAATATAGTATAAGGAGATTCCAGCGAGAAACAGAGTTTTCTCTATATACAAAATAAGGACAGAGACAAAATAAACAGAACTAACATTAAAATACTGTACAACCTTGTAATTTCAGCACAAGTCTGTAGCTATGAGCGAGGGAATTCTCCAAATACTTGGGACGGCATTAACCTTAGGTCCTTTCAAAAAATACACTTGGGGAAATGATAGTATTGAAAAGATGGCAACATGATGTTCCACAAAGCTTTTCCTCTGCAAACTAAATGACTTGTCTTGGAAAAAAAAATGCAGTTTCTGTTGAATAGGCTATTGTAATGGATCGCACACAAGGGATTGAAATACCATCTCTGGAGCACATAATCCTTTCATTTATTTGAAAATGGAAAATATTTTTAGTTTAATTCTACACTTACATAGGCATTTTTATCTTGGCCACGACTCTCACATTGAGCCTGTGAAGGCTGAAGAGGACTTAAATAACATAAGTAACTTGATCCTTATGAACCACAGTTTCAAAACAGTAACAAATATTAGAATAAACTCTTGTCTAAGTAGAATTCTTAATGACTCAGCCTGTAACAGGTCTGACAACAAAAGTGCAAACTGATTCAGTTTAAGAAGGATGTAAAAGTTGTCTACATGATGTTCAGGGATGAGTCCAGGGGAAGGTTCTTTCATCTGGGTCAAATTATTCCTGCTGGTCCTGTCATGTGTGAGTCTACAAAGAAAGCATGATGATTCTACAGGAAGTACCAGGCCGGGCTCTTCTGTTTTTAGAATGGCATTTCTCTTGGTCTGACCACTTGGGTGGAGCCATAGGATTCTTTCAAAATTATTCTTTCCCACAGGCATGTTTTCCACCACATGGCATTTCCCCAGCCTGCCCGAGTTCATTTTGCTAATGCTTGTTTCCAGATCCTTTACTTCCAACTATCCAATATATCAGAGTCACATGGCATTAATAAAGGCCAGACCTGAGAAAGTTGAGAGAGTGGTGAGGTCACATTTGAGGTTACCACTTTTCCCACTTAGTGTCCTTACTCTCCTCCCTTCTTAGTGGTGGCCCCTGGACACATCCTTTTGGATTTAGGTGCCCTCATACTCTTTGCAGAATCCTTTCAAGGCTCCACTCGCTTGAGAATAAATGAAGTCTTCATTCCTATGGGCCCACTACAGACAACAACAGCTAAGACTATTTCCCTTATCTGGAATCTGTGTATTTCATTATAGAAGCCTGTAGGGCTTCAAAAGAGAAAGAGAAAGCAGGATGCAGACCTTTGCTACTAAAACATCCCACCAAAAAACAGTACAAACTCAAATGCTTTCAAGGGCCAGATTAATGGGTGATTTAGTGAAGAAATGCAAGTCAGGTAGGACCTAGAAGAAACAGAAAGCATGCACTCACTAAAGCTGCAGCTGACCCCACTCTCCTCTCTACTGTCACATAATAATGTCAAGCCACTGTTTCAAGACCTAAATATAAGATTTAAGACTTTGAAACTGCTAGAAGAACACCTAACGGAACTATTCCAGATAAAGACACAGCCAACAACTTTTTGGATAGGATTCCAATTGCTCAGAACTAGTAAAAAGAATAGACAAACAGAATTACATCAATTTTTTTTTTTTAATTTAGGACAGTGTGTACAGGGTCTCGTTGCATAGATCAGACTTGTAGTGATCCTCCTGTTTTCAGCCTCCCAAGTGCTAGGATTAGAACTACATGCCGCCATGCTCAGTCTCAATCACCATCTCAGCCCCCCCTGGAGTGGGGCTGGCACAGCGGGCCAGGAGATCAAACTCCCAGCCCTTGTGTCTGCCTAAGCAGGTGCTTTAATCTGCTGGGTTGTTTGGCCAGCCCTTTACATCAAATTAAGAAGATTATACACAACAAAGAAAACAACAGAGTGAAGAGACAGCCCATAGAATGGGAGCAAATCTTTGCCAGCTGCTCTTCTGATGGTGGATTCATATCCAGAATGACATTAAGGAACTCAAAAATCTCAACTCCAAAAGAACTAATAACAATCATAAAGTGAGCAAATGAACTAAACATATAGTGCTCAAACAAAGAAGTACTGATGGTCAATAACCACATGAAAAATGTGCCCAGCCTTGGCTCCAAGAGAAAAGCAAAGCAAAACTATGCTGAAAGTAGGGCCGGGGCTGGGGAGATAGCTTACCAGTGTATGTGCCTGCCTGGACAGTAGCGTGGTCCTGAGTTTGATCACCAGTACAGAAAGAAAGAAAGAGAGAGAGAGAGAGAGAGAGAGAGAGAGAGAGAAGGAAGGAAGGAAGGAAGGAAGGAAGGAAGGAAGGAAGGAAGGAAGGAAGGAAGGAAGGAAGGAGAGAAAGCAAGGCCAGTGAGATATGTGGGGGCATAAGTGCTTGCTTAGACAAGCACAGGAGCCAGGGTTCAATCCCTGCACCCTGCCTGCCCTGCCTGTGGACACACTGAGCTGGCCACAAGGACCATGTGTGGTGGCACTCGTGGGTTATCCCCGTGCTAGGGAGTCTGAAACAAGAGGATTACCATGAGTCTGAGCTGCGTAGGGAGATTCAGTACCAAATACATTAAAAAACAAAACAGCACTACGTTGAAAGTCCATCTCATCCCATTGACAGCAACTGTCATCAAAAACACAAAATTAAGCATAATCAGATGGGCATGGTAGTGCATACCTCTAATCCCAGCACGTGAGGAACTGAAGAGAGAGGATCTCTACAAGTTCAAGGCCAGCCTGGGCTACACAGTGACTTTAAGACCAAAATGAACTACTGGTAAGGAAAAATACATTGTTCGTAGAAATGTCATTTAGTACAGTGTGCTTGTCAGCTTTTCCATTGCTGGACAAAATGCTTGATTGCCACAACAGAGTCTTATTTGGCGCATTAACATGGTAGGATTCTTACAGATCCAATACTTCATTAGTATTAGCTCATGTTAAGGGGGTTCAATCCACAGTCAACAGGAACATCCTGGTGGGAAAAGTGCCTTAACTGTTGGCAGCCAGGAAGCAGAGTAGGGGAACAGTAGCAAAGAGTAAGAGGTAAGGGATTAGAGCTACACCCATGGCCACACTTCCACAACCTTCCAAGACACACCCAGAAGTGTGCTTTTACAATCTCCTAGATTCCTCTCAAGCCAGTCTAGTTAGGAATCCATCTAAACTATCACATGCATTCATTATGAAAATCAGCATGGAAGTTCCTCACACACAAAAACAGAAGACTAGAACCTGGACTAGAATCTCTTCCTCCCTGATCCTCTCTTCTCCGCTTCCTGGCTACTAGGGTGGGAGGAGCTTTCCTCTGTGGCAGGCCCTTCCACAGGGCCATCTCTTCAGTGGAGCCTGCAAATCATGGACTGAAAGTTCTAAAACTGTAATCCAATATAAACATCTCTTTTAAGTTATAGGTATTGGGCACTGGGTTTCAGTAACAAGAAGCAGAACAAAACACCAAATAATCAGATTCTAAGGACTGGTGTCCCATTTGTTCTTTGAGGGTTGAAAGGTGAAAGGAGGAAGCAATATCAGAAACATTGAAGGCAGTCCTAGAACACTTAATAGGATAATCTTCAAGAAAATGAACCTAACATGACATCCAAACTAACCAGACCCAATGTGTAAATATCATACAGTCTCCCTAGTATAAGAACTCAAAAGAAGAAATACAAATAGAAAGGTGTAACACAACTAAAAGGAAAGCGAGAACTTGAGGATTGAACAATGAAGAGAGAGAGCAAAGAAGAAAGCTAGGAAACATGACAGGGGCAAAGCTATATATTTATATGTAGATGGGTAAGGCAATGATCCTGAGAATCTTCAGAAGGTTTTAGAAGCTAGGAGTTAATTGGAAGGATTCTCACCTTAACTAACTGTATAAGCTGATACCTGTGAACTAAGCAACTGCACTGAAGATGGCAATGTGTATTATTAGGGTCACGCTTGGAATGCCTGTCATTCTGTTCCTCTGAATACATGCTGCTTGTCATGACATGCAGGTTGCTGCCATGCTGTCTCGCAGATAGGTGTTTCTTTAGAAAGGAAGGGGGTGATAAATGAAGGCAGGATTTGGGAAAAGGGGTTCTGTGGGACTGTCCTGCTACAGTTCTACATATGGTTAGATTTCTAAACTTCTGTGTAAAAATATGTAATTATTTATTACTATTTTTAAAATATATTTTAATTTTTTTCTTCATATTCTGTAGGGACTTAAAAGTTTAACACATCAATACTTGATGAAAAATACTTGTTCCAAGTTATGCCTAAAATATATGATGTTCAGACAGATAGTGAGGTTAAGCTCAACAGCCTAAGTTATAGGGTAATAAAAATAAGCTTCTCTCCTGGAGGGTTAATAACCTAAGTTTGCAGACCAAATATTAGAGAAAAAGGAGGGTTTTAAGGACTGCCAACATTTTGGCCCTAGCCTTTCAAAGTTAGTGAAGACTCAGGACATAGGAGAACCTGTACTGTGACATCATGTAACTCAGTTGTGTCCCAAATTTTCTGATCAAGATTATGAGACCACAGAGGAAAGTGATCATGATGTACAGTGTACCTCAGGAGAGTCACATGGAGAGAAACATTCTCTCAGGCTTTCACTGAGAGCAAATTAGTCAAGCAATGGCCATGACTCATCCACATGGCTGACACTTACAAAGGAGCTACAAACTGCGTTACAGGGTTTCAGGATAAATCCTGAGGGGATCTAACTGACCTTATCAGATACAAAAACATTTCTTATTATATAGGTCTTGCTTTATCTTGGTGTTAACCACCCAGCAAAAAGTATAAAAACGAGGTATATAAAGTAAAGCCAGGGGCTGGGGAGATGGCTCAGTGGAATAAGTGCTTCCCTGGCAAGCACAAGGGCCTGAGTTCAATCCCTGGTTCTGCAAAAAAGAAAAGTTCGCTGGGACCGAGGAGATGGCTCAGTGGAATAACCGCTTCCCTGGCAAGCTCAAGGACATGAGTTCAATTCCTGGTTCCACTAAAAAAAATAAATAAATGAAGTAAAGCCATATTAATATGTGGAGCTATGAAAGGCTCAAGTCAACAACTTCTGTGGGTAACCCACTATTATTGTGGACCACTGGACTATGTTGGAGTGTTTTGCTGAATTCATGCACCTATAGTATTTAGATGCCAATGGAATACCCATCTCTGACTCGACTAAACAAAAAAAAGGGATAAAAAGGAAGGTCCATTCTGTATCTGTATATACAGAACAGTTAGGATAGATATACACCTACTTTTGCTTAAATCAATGAGAAGAAACATTTGTACTAATAGTGTTTGGACAGGATATCCTGCCTGTATCTTGTACCATGGATAATCACTAAGAAGATAACAATGCACAATGTATTCATTATTGAAACTGACCTATTAATCAGTTTTGGAGCTGTCTTATTGCTCTTTATTTCTCAATAAAATAAAATAATGAGAAAAAAAGAAAAGTATAAAAACAAGGTATAAAAAGTAAAGCCATATTAATATGCTGAACTGTAAAAGGCTCAAGTTAACTCCTCCTGACATTGCCAGTCTTATGGAAAACCCACTGCTGTTAGGGACTACTGTACTATTTTGGAATATTTTGCTGAATTCACATACCTATAATATTTAAATGACAAAACTAAATAAGAAAAGGACATACAAATGAAAGACCATTTTCTATCTGCATATTCAAAATAGGATAGATATACAGCTACATTCTCTAAATTCAATTAATAGAAATATTTGGTTTTTCTGTTGTTGTTTTTTAGTTTTTTGTTTTTTTGGTGGAACTGGGGATTGAACCCAGGCCCTTGCACTTGCCTGTGGTAGCACATTTCATTTTATATCCTTCAGTTCCATGCCAAACACAATAAACTAGCTCAGTTTTTTAAAGCGCAAACTTATTCCACTGAGCTATCTCCTCAGCCCAGAAAGATTTGTTCTAATAGTGTTTGTAAACAGGATATCATATCTGCATCTTGTACAATGAATAACCATTGAGACAACAATGCAATGTATTAATTATTAAAGCTGTCCTACTAAATTGATTTGAAACTGTCTCATTGATATTTGTTTCTCAATAAAATTATGGAAAAATAAATGATATAAAAAGACAAATTAAAAAGAAAAAGAAAATAATTGGATAATACAATGAAATGTGCAGGCTAACCATTCCATAGCTCTGTAATTATTGATATGATCTAACATCCAACCTTCTAAAATCCTGCTCTCCAGAGGTCAACAAATGAGTTCCACCTGTGGTAGCACATTTCATTTTATATCCTTCAGTTCCATGCCAAACACAATAAACTAGCTCAGTTTTTTAAAGCGCAAACATCCTCAATTTGGATGCCATCTCATTCCACATGGCATAAGGACCTTTGCCAGTTTAATGTGCCCATCTGGCCAGGAAAGTCCACCTTAAAATTCTGCTGCCTTCTGTGACCTGATACATTTGGAAGCTGTTCTTCTAAGTAGAAATTCTCTTGGAGAGCTAGCTGATCTTTCTGAAGTCTTTTTTGGAATTTTTTATCAAAGCAAAAAGTAGGTCTAGGACTTGGTCTATCACTCCAGCTGCCGCAGAAATGCAGTTTCAGTTCTTGCTCCTCCCCCTTGCAGCTCTATGTGTGGGCCAGACGGACGCACTACGTTCACCCCTGGATTAGCTGTGAAAATGTTCAGCAGACTCTATCACAGACGAAAGAACAATGTGAGTCTGTTACCACCTGGTCATGTCAATGTTTTGTGATTGTTCATTTAGATCCAAGTGTATTTTCTCCATTATTTTTAAATTACTTTGCCCCGAAAATATTTGAACCATATTACACTAAAAATCGCTTCTCAGTTCAGGATTTTCATATTAGCTATTATCTGTCCCTGTGCGGGCATTGCAAAAAGTATTAGATCTGTAAAAATCCTACCTGCATTGCAAGGACTATAATTTTGGGAACTCACTTCCCATGAATGAGGCAAGGACTTTTCATTCTTTCCCTTTGTCTAGTCTCCATGGGACTCTAAAGTCAGCCTTTCTTAAGCAAAAACAGCAGTCAACAGGATTTCCATCTGGTTAAATTGAGGCTATCTTGAATTTGCAGTGAATTTTCTGCATATAAATTATAAGTAGTGAACAAGCACCAGCAGCCGGTAAAACTAAAGCTTCCTGCATTATTTATTAAATCCTATCTTCACTGCTAGCACAGCCTGACAGCCAGAGCTAGAAAGAAAAAGTTTAAGTTCCAATAGATATGTGGGAAAATTGGAATGTATGCTGGTGCTGTATGTGGACAAAGGGCTTTCCCTCCATGAATCAAGACAGACTCCATAGCAACTGGGAACAGGGTCCCTATGGAAACATGAAAAAATCCACTGTGGGTAGCAGGAAGGGCACCCTGCGTAGGTGGACTGCAAGACAGACCATCTGATTGCTGTCCGCTCCTTGCACTCTCTGGCTAGCCAGGCAAGGCTCTCACTTTTCTCTTCTCAAGAGGGTCTGCTTAAAGGAATCTATGGACTAAGGCTTTTCTTGAGAAATATTGGACAAGATCACAACTTTATTATTATGCAAGCCTATGAGAATCAGACAAACCCAGAGTAGAAGACTGGCTGCACTGAATGTCGGAGACACATATTTTCTTCTTTCTGCAGCCTCCTTTTGTCCCCTAACTCTACTACAGAAGCTCAGATCTTGCTAAAACACCCTCCACCAAAGGCTGAATCTTCCCAGCCCCAAATTGGTGTCTTCCTATGTATTTGAGCAACTCTCAGTGTGAAATAAAAAAAAAAAAGTTTTCATGAGGAAAACACTGAAGTGACACAAAGTCTGAACAAAGAATGAAATGTGTCCCTTACCAAGGGCAGGGAGCACCTAGTGCAGAACATCCCAAAGCCTTGCCAAGGCTGCTCCTACACAAACCTCCTACAGCAGACACTGCACAAACAGGGCTTCAGATAACCCTGCCCCCCCCCATGTAGAGCTGTAAATAACACGAACCTGCATGACTTTGACAAATATTTTAGATGACCAAGAGGAAGATAAGTTTTCCAGGGGACAATGGCAATAATGGCAGCTAGGACCTCTAAACAGTGAAGCTAGGTGGGACAGGAGCCTCTTTAGCCAGATGAGATCACTGCCATAATGCTCCTTGACAAGAAAGATCCAAAACACCATAAAATGCCAGTCTATTGCAATGATGTCAGGCATAGGGGCAGTAGGGCCGCCACTGTCACTTCAGGTCATCCCGTATCACTCAGCTCTTCCTCTCTTAGCCAAGATACGACCTCTAAAGACTTCTAAACAGTGTTCCAGGAAGCCACTTCCAAGAGATAGCACACTCTCAGAG
Source organism: Ctenomys sociabilis (assembly GCA_004027165.1). Classification (NCBI taxonomy): domain Eukaryota; kingdom Metazoa; phylum Chordata; class Mammalia; order Rodentia; family Ctenomyidae; genus Ctenomys; species Ctenomys sociabilis. The sequence continues at coordinate 14,795 of PVKA01042179.1, forward strand.
AGGAAGCTTTTATTAATTCTAGACTAATAAAAATGTTCCAATATACAAAAAAAAGAACAAGTAGGGAAAGGGATATGGCATTTATGCCACTGTGGATCCCATAAGTACTGCTTGGATGGCTTATCTGTCTCCTGGAAGGAAACGTGTTCCAGGTCCATAAGCCTTTGCCCCAGTATTTGGATTTAAGATTCACTGCTTTCTGAAGCACGATATTCAAACAAGAATAAAGGTTAGGTATGGAATTATTTTTCATATAAACACCAAACACAGCTGCAGATCCTTATGTGCCTATACCCAGTTCGGTTTTACATAAAGTTGGCCAACTTAAAAATCAGCTGTGAACATTTATTCGCTACTCTGATAATCAATTGTCACACTCCTCTCTGCTAAGAACAGGAAACCATACACAGTTCAGTGTGTGGGAGTTAAGGCTTCTTATTTATGGTTCCTAAGTTCTCTCAACAAGTGCCAAGGGCACAGCCATGGGAATGCATCTTTTACCACAGATCTGGCTTGCAGACCAGAGAGGGTGACTCAGTCTCCGCACCTCTCTGCTTTGTCTTCTTTGTAAGCCATACATCCTGGGGGGCCCAGCGGAGTCTCAACTCCAGGTGAGCATTTGACTTCCACCTAACACAAATAGGACAGGACAGTGAAGTCTACTCCAAAGCAAACATTCACCAGAACGGTCCCTTGCCTTGCAAAAGCATCCAGGGCAGAAGACAAGGCATCTGGGCCAAGAGAGGAGAAGCTGGACTGGAGAAGGAACACCTGGCATTTCCTTTGGCCATTTGTGATTTTCATTCAGGCAACCCTATGTACAGTGATTCCCTTTTCTTCCATTAACCAAGATAAAGCCAACGACATCCTTTTTCTTTCTTTCTTTTCTTTTTTTTTTTTTTTTTGTCTTTTTGAGACAGGGTCTCACTATGCAGTTCAGGCTGTCCTTCAGCTCACTTTGTAGCTCAAGCTGGTCTTGAACTCACAACAATCCTCCTGCCTCAGCCTCCCAAGTGCTGTGATTACAGGCAAGTGCCACCACACCCTGCTCGCTTTTTTTTTAATGTAGCCAATGACATCTAAATGAGAATGCGTAGCTGGCCTTGTCTCTGGATTTAGCAATGCTTCCTACACAAGGTAGCTGTCCACTTCCCACTCTGTTGCCTTTCCTGTGAGCTCGTCCATGTCCCTTGTAACCATAAATCTGTTTTTAATAATAGGTTAGAAAATTAGTTTTCTGTAGCTCCAAACACGTTTTACTATAGTTATGAGATCATAAGTAATGGTCGCCAGGGCAGCTTCAAAACCCCATTTGCTCCAAAATGTTCTTGAGCCACCACAGTGCTGTGGGGACAATGACTGTCCTCTCCTCCCCGCTTGAGCTGAGCCAAGAGCTCTCCTCACTGGCATGGTATCAGAGGTTATTGCTCTCTCAACAATGGAAGGAGATGAGAGTTTTCCTTGGTTTCACGTCACCCTGGATCCATAAAGAGTCGAAGCCTTGAGAAAGGAAGTCCTGGAGCATTTTGATGTGCAACAGCATAGGAGCCCATGATATCACTTAGGCTCAGAGACCGTGACGGACCTGAAACTCTTCCTGGTGGCCCACTGCCAGATCTGTAAGCCCCACTAGTCTCACATGGTTTCTTTTACTAGCCCCCAAGCAGGCTGCTTCTCTTTCCTTTTCTACTGCCACCTATTCAGCCCAAGCAGTCTGCAGATATCTGAAAGATGAAATAGTCTCTCTTTAGGTCTCACTCTCCTCTTGTCCTTTAAACCAAAACATAAATGGTGGCTATTAGGCGTAAATCTTCAGGGCATCATTCACAATTAAGGAAATACAAAATAAAACAAGGTACTACTTTTTATCAAATGGGTTGAAAATAATAGTAACACCTGAGTTTAATGATCAGGTGGGAAACACACGCTTTCATGCATCATTGGTGAATATGTAAGTTGTTACAACCCAGATTGCTATTGGGAATTTATATAAAGCATAGTACACATGGTTCAGATGTTTACAGTCCCCCAACATCTATTATCCTCTTTCATAGAGATATTTTATATAAATATATGCTTTTGCAGCTTGGTGAGGCTTTGTGACTACATTTTGACTAATGGATAGAAAAGAAAATGGAATGTGGTCACTTCTAGAACCTTCCTTAACAGACAGCAGGTGTTTCCACTTACATTGCTTCTACCTCTTCCATCTGCTGCTTGGTGCCTGCTGAAAATAATGCATCTTACGGTTCATTCATGTGTGCAAAGAGAAATATGGAACGATACTCACTGTAGCCACTCAGCTATTTAAGTCAGTACCATTAGCATACATGAACCCTCTAAAATGACTCCTAAAAATGGTGAATTTATTAGTCATGTAAGTTAATTATTATTTTTTGGACATAATTTATTTATAAGGAAATATCTTCACAATAAAACACAAATGAACAGAACAGTTTACAAAAAATACATAAGGCCTAACTCTGTGGATTTGTTTTTTATTTAAAGAAGTAAAAATATCTAAATAACTGTACATCAAAATGATGGGAAAAATCAGTGAACTTTTTTCCTCTCTGTTTTCCAATTTTGTGACAGACAAAAGTGGTTTCACTTAAAAATAATTTTTAGCTATTTTTTAAAAGGTACAACAAATGTTTCACTTCTAAACAAAGTAACAGAGTCCAACAGGAAGAAGACAGAGGACTCCCTTTCTTCTACCAACTACACTTCAATACTGAGCCCTGAGTGGTTCATTCATCAAACTCTTACACTTAGGGAA